>JAMZAV010006533.1:0-36305 GCA_024449915.1 Sweltsa coloradensis
AAAATGGCTTAAAAACAAAAATTGTAATTTTTTTGGGGGTGGGACGGAACCACACTTTTGGAAATGTTATTTAGATTTTTGGACAAAAGTGTAATATACAACACTAGTTCAAAATTAAATTTTGAGAATCGGTTTTCAAGACATAGTTTCTAAACACCTTTAGCTATAACTTGACTATAGCTAAAATAGTTTTCCATAACAGTTGGTGTACGAATTTTTTTGTCAAACGGTACAAATACGAGTTTTATACTGTTATAATCAAGTTATAGCTAAAGGTGTTTAGAAACTATGTCCAGAAAACCAATTCTCAAAATTTAATTTTAGACTAGTCTTGTATATTACACTTTTGTCCAAAAATCTAAACATAATTTCCAAATTTGAGGTTATGTCCCGCCCAAAAAATATTGAGTTATTAGTTTTTTTTTATTATTAGTTATTTTAAAGGCCTTCTTTCATTCGGCAAACTTTTCAGACATGTTTCTTCGACTTTCAAATTATCGGCCAGAGGTGGTACAATGGCCTTAAGTGAAATTAAATAATGAACTGAATATAAATACAAGGGGGGGGGGGAAATTAAAAGAAACGAAAGAAAAAATCTCAAAAAATAAAAAAAAACAGGACCAAGAGCAAATAATTTATAAGACGATCGTGTTGGGGATCGAACCCGGATAAAACGTCTAGTACCGATGATTTACCATGTAAGATATCGGGTTACATGAATATATGATACACCTTTCTGCAAGTACGCTAGAGTGTGAATTTATATACATGATGAATCTAGCAGTAGACAATAACACTGAGTTACTGAACAAAACATAGTTAAAAAACAATGCTCGGCAGAGCAGCAGAATGCAGTAAATCAGTGTTATAATCATCCTCCGGTTAACAAGTACTCGTGGTTTATTAGAAGTAGACTGCTACTACAGCCATTATTGCCGTATATAAACAACGACTACTAGATCAGATACATTAGGAAGTAATTGCACTAGGAAAGGATGGAAACTAGCCGAACCACGGGGAAGAAAAGAGAGGAAGAACACAAGTGAAGTTCAATAGGTAGACAGAAGGTACGTGGCAAATTAGATACGTGGTTAAGCAGCAGCAGGTTAAGCAAGCATGCCACATAGCCAACTCCTAGAAAATATTCAACAGTCTAACTCAATGTAACAATAAACATACTTAGCGGCAGCAACTCATGACGTTGTAACGGTATCATGATAAAAAGGGTTAATGAACTTCCTTCCATCACTTTCTTTCTCAATAACTCTTCTTCGTTTTATAGAGCAAGTAGTAAGCATCTCTATTTTTCCGTCATGTCCCAGTAGCAACTGAAGCCAGGTATCATTTTGGAACATTGGGACGATTCAAAGGAAATATCTAAACAAAAAATATATGTAAATTTAAAATACAATCTTGTATGTGTCAATCCAAAGTCATCAATTTTTACTATCTAATTCCCATTTACTTTGTACCATCAATAATAAATCAAATAGATTACTAAATTACTATTTAGATGTATACAACTAGGTCCCATATACTGACAGATGTAGCTAACGGGTCTTTAAATAATTTTGAATTACCAAATAGATTATGATGCTTAGCAAAAATAAATCAAAAGTCAAAATGTTATTTTTAAAGCCCGGGGCTAAGGTTTCTAAAGAAAGAAGACACATAAGATTTACCGATAAAGATAAAGCGAAATATAATATTATACCACTTTAGGTTGTACATGATACAAAAAATAAAAAATATAATTTTAAACAATGAAATAAACTATTTGTAAAACTTTTAGTAGAACAGGTAAATATATTGAAAAATTGAATGAACATTAATTGCACTGCTCTTGTTCTTTTTAATAATGGGGTGGACCAACAATAGCTGGACTAGAACTCCAATCTGATGTTTACTGTAGACCTTATTGATTTAGGAGTTTATGCCCATATCTCGTTTACATTATATTGGTAAAACAAGCGAGGGCAATGATTCGATCGCATGTCCAAAATAACAGAACTATTCAAGATCCAGGTTATGCACACAGAAAGCAAAAGCACATATCAGTTATCATACCCAATTACAAAACTAATACTTCCCAATGATATTAATCATTTGATACACTTTGCAACACTTTTAAGAACAAATATTTTTACATCCAAATTAATAAAATTATAAATGTTTAAAGTGATAAAAACAAAAAGCAGATACGGTCCTTTCATAAAGCAAAAACATTAATACATCATGTCAAACATCCATACACATACAATTAATATTACGTACCACAAAATCCAACCAAAATAATGACTAACATCTCCAAATTCCAAAAAAGACGGTCAAACAAATTTGCCCGGAAATGTAATGACAACAAAGATTTTGAACCACCTCGTTTAAATCTGTTTCGAAGCGTAATTCGGTAGAAGTTCTCCTGCCAGTAAAGGTCGAACACGGTACTCCAACTGCTTCTTCTCGCCCGGCCACCATGCGACTGTCGTTGAGCAATGATTAAGTTTAACACATGTACTAAGTCACGCTACAATTCATATCACTGCAGGTAGACCTAGTACAAGCGCTACACAGAATCTGATCTGATGTCATAAGCCTGTCGACCGATCTCCATCTGTCGATCCAACTATCTTATAAGAAACCTGGCAATAAAGAGATACACACCACATGCCGAAAATATATGAGACAGAATCAAAAAATTATAATTAAAACTATAACAAGCAAATTATATATGTGTATATACGTTATAGAAATGCAATCTAATTAAGCGAGCGAAGCGAGCGTTTCCATTTGACTCTGCCGGAAAAAATAGTAACTGTTTTTTTCTTTGTTTGTTTTTTGTTTGTTTGTATGTCTCGCCATAACGGCGACATATCAACGGAGGTTCGGATCGAGTTGAAATTTAGACCATCCGCAAGCTTCAATCTGGATTGAACTCCATTAGTTTTTTGGCAAAATCGTTCAAAAAGTTACAAAGTTACATTAAAGTTAATCAAAAGTTTTTTTGAACTAAACGGTGACAAAATCTGAGGTAGCCAAAACATTTAGAATGTCTGTACGGCCACGAATATGTTAATTTGATTTTGATCCGATAAGTATTGCAGATGGAAATTACATTTTAACCAAAGTAACTTTACCATGGCAACGAAAATTCGCACGAGGTTTCTGCATGGCCACTGTGCACTGCCACCTAGAAGTTTTCAAAATACTATTGAGGAAGCAGTGTATTATTTGTTACCAAAGAGTTAAAATAGTTTTCCCAAGGAAATCATGTCAAGGTCCTCTAGATGGCGGTGGATTTTATCCACAGAGTAAAGGTTTGCCAACGGGTTTACCCAAATACCTTGTCAAAAAGAAATAATATTGGAAACATGGCCCCGTGGCAAATGTGCAATGTGGGTCTAGCTATAGCACGTGCTTGCTTATCAACGCGTCCAACTGAGCGTTTTCTAGTATACAATAAACAGTGCACAGAGTATTTAATAATAAGTCTTAGGGCCGGATGCACAACAGTTACTCAACGCCTACTGCAATTTAAGTAATCACACATTCGTACGTGCTTATGAAAAAATGCATATTGTGGCTGTGTCACTTAGTGAACTCTGAGAAGCAGATGTCCTAAACTCAATGGTAGCCGTGGTTTGCAAGTGACTGCTGTGGCACCTTCAGGTAGGAGAAACACGTGTTGGTGGAGGTGCCGGGTAGAGCAATGTGATGGTATTGCTTGCAACGATTGTGATTGGCTGGACAAATTTTAGAACTGTTCAGATTAAAATTATATGATAATATGTTACGATATTTGCAAATGTTGCCACGTACATAATATGTTTGCATCTCTTGGTGTAATCAGATAATCGTTCACAACCTGTAAATACCATATTTTAATGATTTTAATAGAAATCCGAGAAAGACAAGACAAACAAAAACAATTTAAAAAACATTGCATAGGTCCAACTCTCCGTTGGCAAAGCTATTTTGTTTTTAAGTAGAGTTCCACTGATACGGACACTTCCACAAAAAAGAAATCAGTGTGATGTATATTCGACTTTACTACGTAGACAAAACACGTGCCGAGTTTAAACAAAGTCTAACATAAATTACTATTAGGCAGTAAAAACTCATACAGTAATTATTAATATTTACAGTCTCAATTCATCAACCTCCTCTAAAACTTTGTAAAAAATGTAATCAGCGAGTTCTCTATTTAAATCGTAACATTTTAATATAAATCCATAGGTCACACAAAGGATTCTGAGTGGTGTAGAGGAGGCACGACAAGTTACTGTAGAGAGTAGGTCCACATTATTTAAAATGTTTACATTAACGATGTGTGTTCTCTTATTCTCAGTAATGTGAATAGCAGATACAGATGGCGAATTAAAAGAATGCTGGTCTTCCCATGGTCTTCCCGTGGCAGTGTTCTCGTAGTTGCGAGGTGAGAACTGTACTGAACAACTACATTGCTCAGCAGAATATAGGCGCGAGAAGCTTCACGGCGTCACTGCTTCAAGCATCAGAGTGTGGAATAGGCGTCAGAAGAAGACTAAAGAGTAGGCTAAAGTTGCGTCAGGTCTGGCTGCCCAGCAACTAAGAAAACAAGTCCAAGTCAATTGAGCTGGAGATTCTTTACAACATAAATGTTAGTATTATTTGTAAAATGGGGAAAGTTTTTTTTTTCAAATTTGATAACGCGTATCTCTCTTTTTACGGCGGTAGCCAAAATTAATGCAAATTTTGATGGTGAGTCAGTAACACATTATAAATCCGTACATCTCAGTGGTAAAACATCATTCTCAAACATCATACTTTGCTGTTGTGGGGTGTGTGTGGGAGGGGTGGGGGGGGTGGGTGAAAGGTAGTGTAAGTGCGTGTTTGTGTGTTACAGGGATGAAATGTTTAAAGCGGAAATTACCCCAAAATATAATTTTTTACCACATAATCTATAGCATAGTAATAGACTAAAATGACCGTTTAAAAATTATGACTTGTAACTGTGATTTTACACGAATTTTTCAATTTATTTGATCAAGACATTTGTGAATTTTGGCGTTTTGGAAAAATTCCTAAATCGTCTTTACGCTGCTACTTTTTGGTTCCACATAGATACTAGATCATCATACCAATCGAAAATGGCCCTTTATAACATCGTGTGCATATAAAACTAAACATAAACTTGCACATATATACACTCAACACGCAAAAATATGCATTCCAAAATCATACCCCTTCTTGGTAATCTGCATATTTTGACCAAACAATTTGCCCAAATTACAAAACAATATATAGAATTATTTACAGAAAAGGCTGTAGAACAAATCAATAATGGCCAATATTTTTGTGGATCTAAATTCTCCAAGGTCACTGGGCATAAAGATCGTCACCATGTTATTTCTAATGGGAGATTTTTGCCGATGGGACCTAGCACGAAAAATACTAAGTTTGTAAAAAAAAATTCGGGTCAAGGTGGACCCCAGGGGTTTTCCGTTAATTTCTTTATGCATAACTAGTTAGCCTGCATGAAATATTTTTTATTTACTTTGGCGGGTAAATACCCCTTTAAACGATGTATAGTTTGATTGTTTGTGAAAGCACAGGGTGAAAAACTCTCAAGTCATTATACAAATATACAAAGTGAATTGCTGTTGTGCGAGTGAGTTTCCGAGTGTGTTTGAGCGAGTCCGTGTCTGTGTACTTTTTAGTATGTATCTGATCTGCTGTTTACGATTATGTGAATTCAGTATTGTAGGTTGGGGATGAGGGTGTGGGGCGGTAAGTAGGTGGAGGAAATGTGAATTTTTAATCAATGCAGGTATGATTTGAATTTAACCCGATGGCACACCAGTTGAAATAAATAAATTGTTATACATTATTACTTAGGATTCATTGAGAGTTTATCTTTATTTAATGTAATCAATTTTAAGTAAGATTCTTGCTATCTTAGTGACAGTGCCAGTCTTGATACTACTTAAAAATACTTGGTTAGTGATATTATACTAATCTTGGTGAAAACAAACAGAAGCGCAAAGTGTAAAATTCCTAGTTAACAGCTGTGATCCGAAATCAGCTAAAATGTACAATGCTGCTCATATCCATACGTTGTCTACAAAATTGTGCTGAAATAACATCAAGAATGCCCCTCTTCAGGTGTATAACAAGGATTTTTTCGATTGGACCATTGTGAAGGTAATGTCCAAGCGCAGTTTACAAGGACTTAACCTCTGGCATTAGCATTAACGACTGCAGCCAGCGCGTGTGCGTGTGGCGTAATTATATACGTTACCTCTTGGCTCGAGGCCGGGTAAGCAGAAGTCACTTAACGCCCACTGCTACCAAGGGTCCACTAAGTGCCAATTGTTTAACACAGCCACATATTATTTCCCATAAGCGCGTACGAACGTTCGATCACTTAGTAGCAGTGGTTTGTAAGCAGTGTTGTGACTTATCTAGGTAATCTAAGTAGATAAACTCCAATCAAATACAAAAATTTGTGAAAAAAAAACGGCAGCCAAGCTCTTCTTCAAAAGTCTTCGGCTGTGAATGCTGTGAGATATAGAAGTTGAGCCAAGCTTTTTATTCTTTCTCCCTAGTTTCGCTTTGAAAATAAGTAAGATCATTTCGCCTGTTGACGAGCGCCAAGCCAACGATTTTTGTGGTAAGAAAGTAAAATTTTTAAACTCGAAATCATAAAAAAATGGCTTGGCCATTGAATTTGGTTCATGGCCAAAATTTTTATTTTATGATTTCGAGTTTAAAAATTTTACTCTTTTACCACAAAAATCGTTGGCTTGGCGCTAGTCAACAGGCGAAATGATCTTACTTATTTTCAAAGCGAAACTAGGGAGAAAGAATAAAAAGCTTGGCTCAATTTCTATATCTCACAGCATTCACAGCCGAAGACTTTTGAAGGAGAGCTTGGCTGCCGTTTTTCTTTTTTTTTTTACAAATTTTTGTATTTGGTTGTATATTACATCTTTTTGTTGTTCGTTTGCTATCAAGGTGTGAATGATGGACTTTGAATGATTAAATTTGTTAAGTTCAAAGTTGTTTTTTGACATTTTTGGGCCCACGGTCCTCCCAAAGATACCCCTTGTGTTTTAAGCACTAGATATTTATAATGATTAAGAGCATGTTTAATTTAAAGCTTGTACAAATTACTACGCCTGAGTAATTACGCGTTTTGATTTTGATTTTAATTTTCCCCGGTCCCAATTGCCCGGTTTTTTTAATATGAGGTATATCTGAGTGTGGCCCAAGATTCAAAGTTCTAAGATGAACCGTTTTCTCAGTATAGCATATTATTCATAAGAGTACGGAATTACCTACTTTTGATAATTTTGATTTTCTCCGGTACCCGTTACCCAATTTTGCTTTCCATATTCAAAAGTGATAAAGAATGAGAGATATCAAAATGTATTCCACCTTTGAAACATCTCAGTTGTAGCGTTTTCTTTGAATGATTCATTTCTTAAAGTTCAGATATGTTTTTTGTCATTTTTGTGCCCATGGTCATCCCCAAATTAAGCCCCTTGTGTTTTGGACGCCAAATATTTATAATGGGATATAGCATGTTTAATTTCAAGTTAGTACAAATTACCACGCCTTGGTAATTACGCGTTTTGATCATTTAAATTTTGATTTTCTTCTGTCTCTGTTACCCGATTTTGGTTTTGAAAGCAAAAGTCAGTGCGTCTGAAGTACATCTAAGTGTGGTCCAAGTTTCAAAGTTCTAAGATGTACCATTTTCTCAGTAGGCTAAATTAATCTCCGCAGAGAACTCCTAGCCAGCCAGCCACCAGCCACCCACCTACCCAACAACCCACCAGCCAGCCGAAATAGGCCTTGAGCCAGGGCACCAAATTCACGTGATTTGGCTCACTTGAGGTGAATAAACGTAACATACATCGTTGGATTCCTCACACCCTACAGAAAATTAATCAAGATGGTACTTTGTCAATATCGGAAGGTAAAATAGCGTCGCGACGCCTTGAAGTCTGGCGACGTCCAAATTTCGCTCACGCACATTACTTTACATTAACTTAGTTGAAATGTTATTGGTTCAAGATATTGACATGATTTCTATTGCATTTTACTCGTGTATGATATATATTTCATTTAAAGTAACACACATTGAAATATCTAGCAGATAAGTAGTCTGTTACATGAAAAAATAGACCTTTATGACAAGATTTTTAACAATTGCCGTACTTTGGATACCCCTAAAACCTACATTTTTGATTTGTTTTCGATAATTTTTTTTAGTAAATTTCAAGCATCAATGTTAATGTCAATATGTATAGTATTTATAAACCAATTGAATATTGATAGCTTTTCGACGTCTCGAAGTCAAGCGATGTACATATTTTGCTAGCGCACATTCGTCTACACTAGGAAAACGCTAAAGTCCCGCCGCGTTGATGAATAAGCGTTTTTGTAAGTTTTTAGTTTGCGTGGGACCACTTTTCCTTTGCAAGTGCTTTGTGAATGCATTGTAGGTGATTGTTGTCGAGTTTCAAATGTTACTTGTTATAATTGTTATTATAAACCTCAAAAAAACTCATATCAAAACCTTTATTCTATGGATTCTGGCTAATTTTTTCAACTTTTTCTTTCGAAAGGTACTACATCACCATAACCTTAATGTCCATGTGAAATATGAACGTTGTAGCCCCACCCGTTTGGTCAGAATCGGCCCAAATGTCACGAAAATATCGCACTAAAAATCGAAAAAAAAATCGTAAAAGTGCGATATTCATGAGAAATATTTCTTCGATTGTACCCAAAAACGTGGCACGTCTAAGTTTAGAGATTTCGAAGGTCCCCTTCAATTTTCATCAAAAACGCAAATGCCGTTTGCCCGGAATCGTGCGAACACAACAGACAAAAAACAAACAAAAAAAAAACAAACCAAAAACAAACAAACAAAAAAACATTGGAGCTGAATTTTTTGAGGAGTCAGTGAAATTGAAGTCTTCGCTTCGCTCGCTACGCTCGCTATGCTCATCCAACTGAGTAAAATCGCTGATGATTGCAAATAATTAATTTAAAAATTGATTTCTGTTTACTCGTGTGAGCTATTATATTTTATTACTAGGAAAACGCTAAAGTACCACCGCGTTAATGGATGAGCGTTTTTTGTAAGTTTTTGGTTTGCGTTTTTTGCGTTTGTTTGCACTTTTCCTTTGCAAGTACTTTTTGAATGCATTGTAGGTGATTGTTGTCAAGTTTCTTTTGTTTCTTGTTAATTGGCTTGTTCACTGCGACTTTTACTCACCACGCTGCGCTATTGTACTAACCCCCCACCGCCGTCTGGATGCCTGTAAAGGCGGATGTAGAGTGTAGACGGCGGTGATAGCCCAACTTGCGGGTGTCATGGCTGCTCATAGCTGTCAGCAGCCTACTGTTTTTACTGTCAGTTTGCATAGTTTTATGTTGAAAGCAAAATGCCCAATTGCTGTGTGTATTCGTGTAAGGAGGAGGGCATACTGTCGTGTTTATTACTACAAATAAATACAATCACACATAATATACTGACAATGTGTCTTTATTTGGCCTCCTGCCTACGTAACCTCTCTCATGTCAACAAATCAACATTGGCTAGGACTAAGCCCTAGGCTTTGCTGAGGCGTATGCAAGTAGGGCCTAGGCCTATACTTGCTAATTTATAATACCATGATATTGATATGCCTAGGTCTACATCTAATGCTGAAGAAAAGCCTAGGCCCTAGTCCTTAGTAGCCTTATTCCAAGTAGGCCTAGGTCTAATCTCAATAACAGTGCTAGGCCCCAGGTTTAGACTTCAACGGCGCCATGTGCTTTCAGCTCTTATTAATTTTCCTATCGTTCACGTTTTCATTGTTTAAAAGTTTAAACAACCAAAATATGATATTGAATAAAATTACTTGAAATAGGCCGTACGACTACTTACGTAAAAACATTGATTTAAGAAAGAAGGAATGGTAAAACAATACGTAAACAAACAATCTAGGAAGGGGTTACACTAGTATCTATGCTAGGAAGCATACAGATTTGACAATGCAGAGCCTGCTATACATAGTTTATTTCAAACACCGCCACGGTCTTTGGGCAGGGTCCACTAGATACCTAACAAGCAGCTCGGAATAAGTATCTAGTGGACTCTGGTTTTGGGGGTTAGTGCAGTGGCGCGATCTGCGCGGAGCTTTGCGTGAACAAGCCAATTGGTATTATAACCCCCAAAAAACTCATATTAAAATCTTTATTTCTGTGGATTCTGACAAACTTTTTCAACTTTTTCTTTCAAAAGGTACTACATTACCATAACCTTAATGTCCATGTGAAATCTGAACGTTGTAGCCCCACCCGTTTGGTCAGATTCGGCCCAAATGTGACGAAAATACCGCACTAAAAATCGAAAAACTAATATTAAAACCCTTATTTCTATAAATTCTAGCTAATTTTTCAACTTTTTCTTTAAAAAGGTACTTTATCACCATAACCTTAATGTCCATGTGAAATATGAACGTTGTAGCCCCACCCGTTTGGTCAGAATCGGCCCAAATGTGACGAAAATATCTCACTAAAAATCGAAAAAAATCGTAAAAGTACGATATTCATGAGAAATATTTCTTCGATTTACCTAAAAACAATACACCTCTAAGTTCAGAGAAAACGAAGGCCCCCTCAAAATTTTCATCAAGATCGCTTATGTTATGCCGTTTTCCCGGAATCCTGCTAACAAACAGACAAAAATACAAAAAAAACAAAAAACATTGGAGCTAAATTTTTTGGGGTCAGTGAAATTGAAGTTTTCGCTACGCTCGCTACGCTCATCCAAAAATCAACAAGAAATTAAATATCTACGTAAAAAGTAGTCTATAAAAGAAATAGACCTTTCCGACTGGATTTTTAACAATTGTTGTATTTTCGATTCCTAAAACCTCCATAAATATGTTTTTAGACAACAATTTTTTTTGTAAATTTCAAGCATCAATGTTAATACAATTATGCATGGCATATATAAACCGACTAAAATTTAAAAGCGTCTCGACGCCTTGAAGTCAAGCGACATAGATTTTGCTTTTGCGTACATAAATCTACACGAACAGCATAAAACGTTTACTCATTAAAAATACATTTCTGTAGTCGTGCTAATTAAATCAACTCCATTTTTCTCAACATAAATTTAAATATCGATTAGATAAGTAGTTTGTTTAATGTAAAAATAGACCTTTCCGACAAGAATTTTGACTTTGAATACCCCTTAAAGCTTAATTTATGATTTTTTACACAAAACAAGTTGTTGGATTTCACATTTCAATGTTGGACATTGTACTAAATAAATACATATTTTAAAATAATAATGTATAAGCAGTCTATCTGGGCCGGTTCCAGGACCTCTGAAAGGAGTTTTGTGTGATTAAGTTGGCGTAAAGCAAGGCTGGGGTGTCTGGGGCCACGGTCCCGCGACCCCCTCATAATCATGAAAAACTAGTCAAAAAAAACTTTTCGTTCGTTCTTTTCAATCAGGTGGAAACACCATCATTCAATGTGGTACCGTAAATCGGCCACGATACATCAATATAACATATCTGTCACGAAACTTCAGTAGTACGATGAGGAATTCCCTCATAGGTCTTCACGCAATCACTGGTTGTGATTCTATGAGTGCATTTGCTGATCGGGGCAAATCACATGCATATAGACTGTTATCTAGGTATTATAACAACACTTCATCACCTCTTGCTGATTCGGGAGAAAATTTCGATATATCTGATAGCGTGATTGCAGAAGTAGAATCTTTTGTATGCTAAATGAACGGCGGTAAATGCGAAAATAGTGTTAACGAACTTCGCTACAAATTCTTTTGCTCCAAAAATTGTCACGTTGAGTCACACAGTTTGCCACCATGTAAATGAAATAATTATCAAGCTGCTATATGGAAACATTCACTTAAGCAAATGCCTGTGATTCCATCTTTAGCAAGACACGGTTGGAAGAAGACACCATCCATGGAGATCGACTGGATGGATTGTCTTCCAGTGCCTGAAGATGTTTTAGACCTTCTATCTTGTACGTGTCGAGCAAAGTGTGACTCACAAAAGTGACCCTGTGTAAATTCTAAATTGTATTGCACTGACATTCAGTGGCGTCGGAACAGGGGGGGGCAAGGGGGGCATTGCCCCCCCCCTAACTTTCATGCCATGGGGGCATAGGGGGGCAGATTTTAGAGTTAAAAAATCAAGATTTCTACTCTACTTTTTGGGAAAGCAACGTCGGATGATCCTGTCAACAATTCATTACCAGGAAGAAACAATCTAACAATAGCAGGAATATTAGGTTGGCTGACGTACCCCGTGCCTGAACCGTCAATCCGACTATCTTTATAACCAGCTACCCGTCTTGTATTGTGTGCCGGTCACTCACTTGCACTTCAGTGAGAGTGGACACGTGACTCGGACTCACGTCTAATCCAAACATCCCTTTGAATGATTTGCTATAGTTATTGGCAGACGCAAGTTGGGCTTTGGTTCACTCGTGTCGCATCGTTATGCGTTGTGGGAAGATTATTCCTCTTAGAGTGTAAGTAGTGTAGTGTGAAGTGTGAAGTGTAAAGTAAAGTTTAAGTGTGTGTGTGTAGTGTTTCGTGTTTAATTAAATAAATTGAACGAATTTTAAATTGAAACGATAAACAGCCTTCAGTTAGTATTTTTTTTTAAAGAAGAGGGTAAAACAAAAATATGTTTGCCTGTATGCTTCGTCATTACATAAAAAATTATGTTGTAATTTATTAAAACGGGCCACTTCACGTAAATTTTTAGAGTTTTTCGATCGCAGATAGTTGATGTAAAACATCGTTTACAGAGTCCGAGTGCAGTTAAAACATGACGAAATAACTGTAGTATAGTGAAATTTTTTCCGCCTTCGGCAAAAAACGCCTCCAGCGGCTGGGGCTTCGCCCCAGACCCCATCTGTACCCTACGAATTCTACTAATGGGCTTGCCCCCCCCAACTTTCAAAACGTTCCGACGCGCCTGCTGACATGTGTCATTTTAAAGACTGCACAAACTTGAAACTGCTTAGTGACAACGGACATGATGCAGAATGCGACGTCATCGTCTCCAGTTGTACAGATCACGACTCTGAGGAAGATTAGTCATGAACATTGAACAACTGTGTCGCAATCAGTAATGCTATCTTTTAAAGGGATTTGACTTTGAGTTTAGGTTTACATGTATTTTATTATTTTTGAGTGATTTATGTTCGGTGTATTTTGTAAACTGTTTTGAAGTTTGGTACCTACGATATTAACTTTGGAAAAATGCTTGTGTCATGTATTTGTGTTGTCTGCTCGTATTTGGATCTGAACAAAAGAGATCTTTATACGTGACTTTTTTATCGGGTTTGGCCATGGTACAATGATATCTCTGTGTGGCTAGGTATGACACTGCGCATCTCCGCCGCGAGTGTGACGTCAGCAAGATCGCAGCGGCCGTGCATAAGACGCACTTGTTCATTGCTTCGCTATGTATTTCCAAACTATTTGGTGGATTGCGTCTGGGTTTTTCTGTATACACACACGTTGTTTATAAATACTGTGCTAGTGACAGCTTACTACATTTTTCCATTAGTGTTAAGCTGGCATGGTTTTCATCAAAGCGATATCTCAACTTGCATTCGTTCAACTTCAAATCAAAACAGATTCATGTGCCCCATCTTTATCGGATCTCTCAGAGCAGTGTGTATTCTTCCTTCTGGCTGCAAAGACTAGAAGTCTTCACGAAACAGTTCTGTGGTCCAGATATTATCTTGTTCGTGAAGAGTAAACAGTTCGCTCGATTTTGTGTCAAACATAATATCCACCCGAAGTGAATTTTGTTGTTAGTGGGTTTATGGACGTATGGACGGTAAAATGTTGACTTTCCCCGAGTGTAACAACGCCAGTCAGTGTACGTAGACGTAATTGATATTAGACATACTTTTCGTTTTGCGTGTCCAAAATTAATGACAATTTTAATAGACTATAAAAAAAGTTATAAAAAGTAAAAGAAAAGATATAAACCCTCGACGATTCCTTTACTTTACGTCGTCAAATTAGATTTTTTTAGATTCAATCAAAAGTCCTAAGGCCTACATTGACAGAGAAAATATCAAAATATTTTCACTCACGCGAATGTGCATCTGAATCAGATAAAACCACAGACTGAAGATCGTCCACCTAAAGAACATGCCGACGGAAACAAACATTCGTGAGTGTGGAAATGTTTTATTTAATTATATTGAAGTAGTAGGCGTATTTATTAGTAATGCTTTAGCGGATGGCGATGTTAAGTTGATTTACAAATTGATTACAATCAACTATCACGGAGATTGCACGAGATTTTATAAGGTTTTATTCCCGTGTCTTAATTACATTCCGTGGAGTCATGGGGGGGGGGGGGGAAATACGGCGTATGCTCAAAAATAAATATTGACCCCTCCGTATACCGAAAAAGAAAAATCAGGGTATACGCTGAAACGCTGTATATCTCTTGGTAGGCCTACAAATGAGGAAATGTGTCAAGTCACAGAACATAATAATATAATTTTGCAATCAAATCAAATCAAACACCAACAACCACTAACAAAAGTTATTTAAAATATCAAACCTTAAAAATAATCGCAAAACACTCAAAGAATCGGAAGAAATCCGGGCTGTGTGCCCTGGACCCGCATTGGCTGAGGGTCCCCCCCCCCCCACGATCCCTAATGTACAAAGGCATGTACTTTTTCAAGGAAAGAGCGTATATACACATAAATAAATTTTCAATTACAACACGATACACAATATTTTATTAAAAGTAAATTTAAAACTTATGACTGAGGCCACTACTTCCTTAAAAACAATATTATAATTTTGATGAAAACAGTTGTGCATTATTTGTCCATTTTATCTAGCCATTTCGAATATTAATCCGATTGTTTGTATTAGTCTACTATGTTGTGTAATCTTGTAATCGATTTATAATTTCGTGGTTACATTTTTTTAGGTTTGTAATCCGATTTTGATAATTCCTCTCCGCCCAACACATTTTTATTAATCATTGAGCGAGCGTAGCGAGCGTCTCCACTTGACTCTTATGGCTCGAATGTCTGTTTTTTTTTCTTTTCTGTTACTGCTTCGATACAGGTCGCACCGTTTCTCTGATTGACCTGAAATTTTGCACACATGTACAATGTTCATACCACCTAGGCGGGTTGCTGTATAGTTTTTGAACAAAATCCGATCATTGGTTATAAAAAATAAAAAATAAAATAAAAAAATAAAAAAATAAAAATGTACCGATCGTTATGAAATTTTGCAGGGTCAATAAGAACAACATTCTCTCCTATTTTCCAAATTTTCCCGCTAAATCAGTCAAGACCTTAAAGACTTATTGGTAATCATAAATTTGAAAAATGATGTTTAAAAATGAAGGAGGCAGTGAAGATTCAAAGATACACTTTAGAAGGCATGACGTCCCAAATTTGTACATTGCAAAGATGTTGGAATAGTATAGTGTACAATGTCAATATCCAGTTAGGCCTACACTGTGTGGTGGGTCTTATGGAAATGTCGTACTCGGGTCATGTTGCACGTACCGGTGCTCGCTCAACAACGCGTCCAACTGAGCGTTTTCCTAGTATAATAAATTTAATTAATAACAGTTATTTAAAATCTAATGTAATATCTCGGCCGCGATCTCGGGTTGGAAGATTTGACAGACCCATTACGATAAAATCACGCACGGATTTCTTTATTTGTTATAATTTATAAATAAACTATCATTATCCCAAATGGGTAACACTTGTGAGTTGTGAGTATGCATCGTATTACGGCTCATAAAACTATCTACCCACATAATTACTGAACACAATGTACTGGTTACAAAATGTACGATAGATTGAAGTTCGCACAATGAATAGTTATTACGAATTTAGTTGACTATGATAGTGGGGTTTTATCACGCGCCGAGCGGCAGCCGGCTCGAGGAGCGATCTTGATTACGTCATGCGCGGACTGGACGCAAACGCGTTCACCGGAATGCCAGACCTGGGTAAGGAAGAATATCATTGGATCATGGGTTTGGCCTACTAAGGGGTTTGTTGTTACCTCTTTCAGTGTTATGTGTAAGTATGCATCTCTATTATATTCAATACATAATGTAGTGAAAAGTCTAATGGAAGTTTTTTTTTAAATTCATAGGTATGTTCATTATGTTTTTATAAAGTGTAAATAAAGTGCCTAAATGCGAATGGCATTGTCTTATAACATATTTTATTTAAATTAATCTAATACTCTGCAATAGTCGTTACATTAGATGATGAAAGTGTTATACGATTGTAAGATTACAATTTGGTTGTAACTATTTTACTGCGCTAAAAGCAATGTTTTAAGTTAACGAAAAACTTGCAAAATGTATCCAGAAAAAACTTGGCCAACTAGTTCACAGCAGCTTATTGTATACCCATGTCTGTTACCAAAAGAAAAATGGCACCCTATGTAATGGTCTGATGTGCTCAAGTGAAGAATGGAAGTCACTTGCCTTGGCAGCGCGACTATGTCAATGTCTTGTTGTTTTATAAGTTATACACATCCGTTTTAACATTTAAGTGTGAAATCCTACCACAAATGTTCAAAATAATTGCAATTATAAATTTAGTTTTCTGGGTTACTGAAAATCAAAGTACAACAATTTGTAAACCCATCTAAAAATGGTACAAATGGTCAACATTAACCGAACACACTCCTTATATTGTGTATAAATGTTCGAGAATTGTGTTTCTTTATAAAGTATCCAGCACCATAACTAGTACACTGAAGTTTATTGTATGCCTCAATCTCAAATCAATACAAAATATCGTAGTTTAAATGACTTCATGTAACTAGGAAAACGCTAAAGTCCCGCCGCGTTTGATGGATGAGCGTTTTTTGTAAGTTTTTAGTTTGCGTGGAAACTATTTTTCCTTTGCAAGTGCTTTGTGAATGCATTGTAGTGATTGTTGTCGAGTTTCTAATGTTACTTGTTAATTGTTATTATAAACCTAAAAAAACATACCAAAACCTTTATTTTATGGATTCTGGCAAACTTTTTCAACTTTTTCTTTCAAAAGGTACAACATCACCATAACCTAATGTCCATGTGAAATATGAACGTTGTAGCCCCACCCGTTTGGTCAGAATCGGCGCAAATGTCACGAAATATCGCACTAAAATCGAAAAAAATCGTAAAAGTACGTTTATTTATGATTTCTAGTTACCTTTTTCAACTTTTTTTTCACAAGATACTACATCACCATAACCTTAATGTCCATGTCAAATATTAGCTTTGTTGCCTCCGCCAGTTTGGTCAGAATCGACCCAAATGTCACGAAAATATCGCACTAAAAATCGAAAAAAATCGTAAAAGTGCGATATTCATGAAAATATTTCTTCGATTGTACTCAAAAACGTGGCACGTCTAAGTTCAAAGATTTCGGAGGTCCCTTCAATTTTCATCAAGATCGCTTATGCGTTTGCCCGGAATCGTGCAAACAAACAGACAAAAAACAACACACACAAAAAAAAACATTGGAGCTAATTTTTTGAGGGTCAGTGAAATTGAAGTTTTCGCTTCGCTCGCTTCGCTCATCCAATATATAAAAAAATGCGTCGATTGACTTCGAAGCGTCGAGACTCTATCAATATTCAATTGCTATATGAATTACATACATATCTTTATTAACATTGAAATGTGAAATCCAACAACTTGGTTTGTCCAAAAAAACATAAATCAAGCTTTAGAGGTATTCAAAGTCAAAATTCATGTCGTAAAGGTCTATTTTTACATTAAACAGACGACTTATCTAATCGATATTTAAATTTATGTTGAGAAAAATGGAGTTGATTTAACTAACACGACTACAGAAATTTATTTTTAATGAGTAAAAGTTTTATGCTGTTCGCGGAGATTTATGTACGCAAAAGCAAAATCTACGTCGCTTGACTTCAAGGCGTCGAGACGCTATTAAATTGCAGTCGATTTATGATAACCAAGCATATTTGTATTAATATTGATGCTTGAAATTTACAAAAAAAAATTGTTTTCAAAAAAAATATATAGGGGAGGTTGTAGGAGTATCGAAAGTACGACAATTGTTAAAAATCCTGTCGGAAAGGTCTATTTTTTCATGAAAAAAGACTACTTTTTTCGTAGATATTTAACTTTTTTGTTGATTTTAATTAAATATAAAAGCTAACAGGAGTAAACAGTAATCAATTTTTTTTAATTTATTTGCAATCATTAACGATTTTATTCAGTTAGTGTAGACGAATGTGCACTAGCAAAATATGTACATCGCTTGACTTCGAGGCGCAGAGAAGCTATCAATATTCAGTTGTTTTTTTAATACCATGCATATTTATATTAACATTGATGCTTGAAATCCACAAAAAAAAGTTATCGAAAAAATCTCACAAATGTAGTTTTACGGGTATCCAAAATACGGCAATTGTTAAAAATGTTGTTGTAACGGTTTTTTTTTTTCATGAAACAGACTATTTATCTGCTAGATATTTTAATGTGTGTTACTTTAAATGAAATATATATCCAACACAAGTTAAGTGCAAAAGAAATCATGTCATTATCTTGAACCAATAACATTTCAACCTAGTTAATGTAAAGTAATATGTGTGAGCGAAATTTGGACGTCGCCAGACTTTAAGGCGTTCGCGACGCTATTTTCCCTTCCGATATTGACAAAGTACCACCTTGATTAATTTTTTGAGGAATCCAACGATGTATGCCACGTTTATTCACCTCAAGTGAGCCATTTTTTTCCTCTGGCTCAAGGCCTACATATATCCTTCTCTCGTGACATGGTATCCAGAGTCTTGTTCATCGTCTTATTTTGCTCGGACGTCAGCAATCTGAAACAAAACAAATTATTAATACATAACATTGCAACGACCTGCACCAATTGTTACTATTTCAAAAATGGCGCCTATCGCGTTCCGAAAATGAAAACAATAGGTTTGTTCTTTTGTCCACCTCAAATTGTGGATATTACACCTAGGTATAAAATTCAGAAACTAAATTGGGTTAAAAGGTGTGATATTTCACGGGTGGACAAAAGAAACGATTTTGTTGTTATTTGACAGCAAATTACGAGGTTATTTGCCAGCTGTCATTCAACTCAAACACTTTCATAAGATATCTCACTCAACAACACAACTTTGTGCATTTTCCTATAATTCTATTCCATATTATTTTATTATTACCAGTTTTATCTTCTATTTATTAAACAATCGCACATTACACCAGGGTTACTTTTTGAAATTGGTGCGAATTTTCATTGATACTCCTTTTACACCTCCTCAAGAGGCAGGTTCAAAAAGTGTAAAAGTTGTTAATTACCCCCTGGACCAAAGAACACGTATTTGGAAGAAATACTGTAATTACACCTGGACAAAAGAACGCTTATTTCTTCAAAAGTGCAAAAGGTGTAAAAATTGATGGATTCCTACCGCAACAAGTGTTGTTTTTGCTGTTGCTATTTTTGGTTCATTCAGTGTTTTTGTGTTATTGTCAACCGTTAAAACCAAAACCAAAACCATTTAAAAATTTAAACAAAAAATAACAATTTTTAATATTTAATACAATCCAGAAATTAAAAAACATCCCGATCGGGGTTCGAACCCGAGTATCCCACTTTCCGGGTGGACGCCTTAGCCAACTAGACCACCAAGACGGTACTATTTATCGTCTGTATTGTCGTTACATTATAGAACTTGAATGGATTGGAACAATAAAGCATCAAAAAAACGTTGCTGTTGAATTGACCAAACATACATATTTATAATGTCATTTCTTTACGCAGGTATGAGCGAGGTATATTTCTCGATTTTAAAAGTCGGGAAACACTCCCGTAGGTGGGAATGTTTAATATTTAATACAATCCAGCAATTAAAAATCCATCCCGATCGGGGTTCGAACCCGAGTCTCCCACTTTCCGGGCGGACGCCTTAGCCATCTTTTTAATTTTAATTTCTGGATTGTATTAAATATTAATAATTCCACCTACGGGAGTGTTTCCCGACTATCCAAATCGAGAAATAACAATTTTATTAACTACTAAACAAATAGGGTCGTATTTCTTTTTTAATATTATTTATTAACTAGGAGGCTATCCCTCCTCATGATCGTGTGAGAGTGTAATTCAGGATGTAACGGGTTCAAATCTCTCCACTGGCAATTCAGACTAAAAGATTTTTCTGAAGTATTCGTAAGTCAGTAAGGCGGATATAGAATGCCACATTATAATTTGACATACTTACAGAACGCCATATGTAGAAAGGTTACGCTTCAAACTAAAACTATGCTAAATCCTCGAATTCCTCATTCAACCGTGGTAGCCCTAGCTGAAAATGCAAACAATGCATTAATTATAACCTGCGCGTTTCTAATCCTGTCTTCTTACGTGGGCTGCTCATCGGAACACAACAGTTGCGAATTGGACTGGGCAAGCGGATGTATGATAACTGCCTCACAAGATAAGAACACTGCAAAAGCAGAAATCACACACTCGCTTAACTGTCCTGATGACTCGTTAATTCGATCGAAGGTTTGTACGAAATATTCTAGTACAGTTGACGTTTTCCACCTATTTGTATAATTATTTTAAACAAAGTATGTATTTATGTAATTTAAAACATAAAAATATTTTTATTTTTATTTAAAAAAAAAAAACGGTGTCTCTTATAGTTTTGGTGGGGGCAAAGGTTACGTCACAAAATCGTGGTTTATAAGTTGCTTATTGGAGTACAAGCTTATTTCCCAATTTTCACGCCTAGCATCAAACAATGCCCGGTGAATATATAAGAAATCGATTTAAATACAAAAGGACTTTTGTACGGGGGTCATGAAAGCTTTCATTAGTATTTAAAAATATCAGGTCTGCGAAATCGGATTTTGCATTAACCAAAATTAGGGTTTTTCCGTTGTTGGCATTTCCTCAAAAATGCCATATTTGACTGTCCATTATTAAGCACTAAATAGCATTGGAGGAAAAATTATTTCTATGCACATTGCAATGACCTAAATAATGATCCGATTTCAACCAAAGTTTAAATCCAATATGGCTGCTAATTCCTTATATTCACAATATGAATACTGTTTTCGTGCTCTTTTTACACTCTTTATGTTACATCATTCACTTTAATTTTGTGGATATTAAGAATTATCGGCCATATTGGATTAAAACTTTGGGTTTTATCTCAATTTAAAACACAAAGGTAAAAAATCTGAAATGACAAACTATCGTCCCATCTCCCTCCTTTCATCTTTTTCCAAATATTTGAATATATCATGCACGATCGTCTAATATCATTTCTAAATCACCACAACATTATCTCCCCTAGTCAACACGGTTTTTTGAAAAACAAATCCACCACCAGTGCAATCTACAGTTTTCTGTCCCCCTCTATTCTGCTCTCGACAAAGGCGACCAAGCTGTAGGATTGTTCTACGACATGACCAAGGCTTTCGACACCATTGATCACAAAATTCTTCTCGACAACTACATACTTACGGTATCCGTGGAGTAGCTCTTGATTGATTTCCTCTTTTTTGTCTGGCCGTACCCAAGTAGTGGAACTCCAAACATCTAATAGTCAATCCGTCACCACAACCCGCTCTAAACCTCTGTCAATAGTCTGCGGGGTTCCCCAGGGATCAATTTTGGGACCATTAGCCTACATCCTTTATGTCAACGACCAGTCCGCCTACTTAAAAGAGGGCACTCTCACCCAATATGCTGATGACTCCAGCCAACTGCTGACACTACCCAAACTCCAACCCATTCAGGACCTTCCCCCCTTAATAAACAATCAAGTTACGTTAATGTCATCATACTGCCTCGGCAAACAACTCACCATCTCACGCTCTAAAAACTGTTTATCTATACTTTCACACCCCTTATAAGATCCCTACTGCCAGTCCCCTTGTTCGTCTTGACTCTGATACTATCCCCCGCGCTCACACAGTCAAAGTCCTAGGACTTGCACTAACTGATAATCTAGACTGGTCCAACCATGTAAACCACGTTGCCAGCAAAATATTATCTGGCTGCTACTCAATCAGAAAGCTCAAACAAATAGTTCACCCCCACATCCTATTGCTAGTTTACTTTGCACACATTCACTCTCACTTATCATATGGCCTGCTATTTTGGGGAGCTTCCCCCATGCGAACAGAATATTCATTCTCCAAAAGAGAGCGGTTCGTATCATAGCTGGTGTCTCCAGAAGACACTCATGTAGAGAACTTTTCAAGGAACTTGGTATTCTTACTCTAGCATGTACCCTTATCCAATCAGCCGCATTATTCGTTCACACCAACCGTAACCTCTTCCATCTAAATGCTTCTGTGCACTCCCATAACACTAGAGCCAACCTTCACATACGCAGGCCCTCCCACAATCTGCGCCTCTTTGCACAAGGCCCTGAATATCTATCTTCCACCCCTCTACAATAAGCTCCCTGACCACATCAAACCTCTCCCACCCTGTCTTCCTTTAAACATAAGTTGAAATCATATCTTACAGCAAACAGCTTTTACTCCATCAATGACTACCTCTCCATGTAAATATTTGCAGTTAATTCATTTTTTCATTAATAATATTTACAAATTATCTAGAGTATAACCACAAACAAGCACTGTAATTTAAAATTGTTCAAAATGTTCCCTTAGCCGAAATGATGTAACAAACTTCTATATATAATATATATGTGCTACACGCTTCCTTGGATTGTGCAGGTATATAAGACACATTCTGCTGTACATCCTCCAATGCTGTTTTCTGTGCCATCAGCAATTCTCATCACAATATCACATCAATATTGCTTTATATCCAACTTTTCTTTATTCTATGAATTCTTAATCTAGTAGGGCATTCTATTATTTTGCATCTACTTTACTTTAACAATAAACACTAATCAATCAATCATCACACACATATATATATATATATCAATTATATACTATAGACACATTCTACTGTACATCATTGCTGTTTTCTGTGCCATTAGCAATTCTTATCACAAATATCATATCAATTATTGCTTTATATCCAACTTTTCTTTGTTATATGAGTTCTTAATCTATAGGTAGCGCATGCTTTTGTTTTGCATCTACTCTACTTTAACATAAACACTGTGTTTATCATTAATAATCAATTAATGAATCATTATATATATATGTATATATCAATATTATCAATCATCATACATATCAATATCAATCCATATCAATTATTAATTATACTTTATATCCAACTATTCTTTCTTCTAACACTGTGTATATCATTATAATTACTATCACTTTTATTATTAATTATTAATTATAGACTATTCACTTTCTCTGCAAAGAGTTATACTTGTACACTGTACTAGTCTAAGTGAATAAAAATATCTATCTATCTATCTATCTATCATCGTTATTCAAGTCACCTCAATGTGCGTAGAATGAATTTTTCCTCTAATGCTATTTAGTGCTTAATAATGGACAGTCAAATATGGCATTTTAGAGGAAATGCCAACAATGGAAAAACCCAAATTCCGGGTAAATGCAAAATCCGATTTCGCAGACCTGATTTCTTAAAATACTTATGAAAGCTTTCACGACCCCCGAACAAAAGTCCTTTTGTATTTAAGTCGATTTCCAATCCTGTCGGCACAGACACAATTCACAAGCAAAGAATGGTCAACAAGACTAAAGTATCTGAAATCGGGAAAAAACGATTAAATGGTTCGACAAAATTCACAGATTCGGAACAACTGTAGCCGATAACCCTGAACGGCTGCATGGTATAATTGGCACTTACTTAACCCAAGTACCACATATTTCACTCTAATTTATATCAGAAGTTCGAATTATTCTGCATTGGAAACAGGAGCTGTGACCACTTAGCAGCAGCAGAACCATCTTCTCAGGAATGTAAAATCAAATTGCATACAGTCCGACTCAAAATTACACTAACCAGCGTTAAGGCAGTATTTATTGTTTCATTTATCCATGAAAATATCAATGGTGTTCTCTTAGTAAAGAGAGATTCCCCTCGATATGTGTCCTTCCTGTAGAAAATGCATTAAATTGTCAATTGTCATTCAAATATTTGATAGAACGCCACGCTGAAAATATCTGGAACAAAATATACATAACTACTTATTTATACTAAATCCAACCCATGACATTTTTGAAAATCTATTTACATTTTAAATATGACGTCGTCGAACAATACATATTCTTACACATATCAGTGGTTCAGCATGAATATAATGTTGTATGCACTCTTTTCACAATCAAACAGACATAAAACAATCAGCTATTTGCAAGGATTTTATTAAAAATCTAAACAATAAAAACTGTGATCCATTATAAACTAGGGGTGACAGGGAGCATACGAGTGAATGAGTAAGTGATTGATTGAGTGAGTGAGTGAGTGAGTGAGTGAGCGAGATAGTGAGCTAGTGAGGAAGTGAGGTAGTGAGGTAGTGTTCTTCTGTCTTGGTTTTAGTTATGACTTATGACAAAATGTGACATAATGACTTATTTGTAGCCTTTGCATACAGTCACAAGAGCAAGCAAGTCTATGTTGTCATATCGGTCATCAAAATAATTTATAGATATTTATACTCAGAACAATGTGCTAGACACATGATGCAAAAAACAGAATCAAACACGATTAAACGTTGTATTCTATTTGTTATTTAAAAGTCGTGAAGATTATAAAAAATATTATTCAATATAAAGCCACTAACCTTTTATGGGTAATCGACTTATCTATCCATTTATCATAAATTGTTAGTAATTTGTACGTCATAAAAGATAGATAAACTTGGAAATTTTCCAAAATGACCACCACATATTTAACCTGGAAATAATGAAGTTCAAATACAAGTTACTACTTATGCAGTTGAGACTGTTGTAGGCCTCTTTGACATATGCCCATCAAATACATTTTGGGATAGCTTATCGTCGAAACACTAGCTACTTGATATGTTCCTTGGTGAAGGTTAGTATTAGTAAGAAATAAATGTTATTAATTACTAAAACGGTAAACCCGAGAACAGTAACTGGTCAACGTGCTAGGACAACAAAATGGGTATTAATGGAATTTACTCCATCTTTGATCTTGACACGCTAAATTTTTTGAGTGGTTTGTTTCACTCAATACGGCGAGCGGATGGTCACTTCACTCGTTTTGAGTTTTTGTCACTCATTTTTAACTGGAATTGTCACTCGATGTATTGGGTGATCATTATTTAGCTCAAATGTGCTGAGTGACCATATGACACCGCTCTTTAGTTAGCGATGTTTTAGTCAATAGTGAGCGATGCATAAAGCTTGTTCAAGGGATTAGTGTTGAGATTTTTTCTAAGCGATGAATGGGGCTTCTTCTTATTGTATGTCTACTATATTGTCCTGATCGGTGCCAAGTCTAGGGGATGAATAGCAGAGATTTTACCGGCGACGTTTCAAACATGTCACTGGTAATAATTGCTTGTCATGTACTCATGACAAAGAACGAGGTAGGACATTCCAATATGTATCAACGGTCCTCTGTCCACGTCCAGCATCGTCGAAACCAAACTAACTCGTCAGTGTCTGTTAGTTCGTGACCGTGTGCGCATTGCCATTTGCCAGTGTAAGTTTTCAAGGAATAATAGTTATGACTGGTGTAGTGATGAAGTGTGCAACGTTCTAATAGGAAGGGCATTTCTGCGGAAAAACGCCGATAAGTAAAAGGTAGGGCCTAAATGTCGACATCTGTTGTACTTCTATATGCACGAATAGTTCATTTTGTTTTCATTGTTTAGTTGAAAAACAACATAATATATTATGTGTAGGCCTAGATAAAACTTAATGGAAATTATTATATGCATGCCTTTTCATGGCGTCCACAGTGAAGAGAGAGAACGCAGGTCGTCCATCTACATATCAATGTGATGTTTGCATACAGCTGCTATAATACTATTTTGTAGTTTAAGATATTGACCTATTAACATGAAGTTGAAAATAACATAATATATAATGTGTACCTATATGCAATACGTATACTGAATTAAAAGCTACTAGAGCGATTTATCTCCCTTTCCCTCCCACCGCTACTTTTTGATTGAATTGCGATATTATTAGGGAAGTTAGTTTGTCTCAATTTTGAGTGATTTTCGCTTCTGTTTGAGTTATTAATAGCCTAAATATAGAGAGTATCTTTGAAGCCAAAATATCGCTATTATTTGAGTGAATTTCGATCTTTTATTAGCGATTATCACCCTTATTTCAGAGTGAAAATTTCGCTCTATAATTGAGTGGAATTATTTCACTCAATTCTAGGAGTGGTGGTCACTCAGAAAGAGTGGTGCAAATACAAGCTAAAAAAGGAGCGAAATTTCACTCGATTTGAGTGTTTTTCCGCTCTTTTAATTTAGAGTGGAGTGAATGTGACAGTCGATTATCGCCGCTATCTTCTTCGTCGTTTGTACGTCGTCTTCGTCGTCTGATGATAGTAGGTCTAGGACCGAGACCAGTTCACGCCCAATAAAAACGTATCAAATATCGTTTAGGTCGGACATGAACTGGACTCGGGCCTGCCTCGAGGAGTCTCTGCAGGCCAATAAAATATCCATGTAGTTGAAGACACCGAGCTTAGATGAACGTGCAATAGAGATGATTCCAGAATATTGGTTAAAATACACAAATTCCAACCAAACAATACTCAATCTGTATTCAATATAATATTTATTTACACATAATAACTTAGTAGGCCTTTAAAAGGATGGGATAGTCGAGAAATCAAAACCACGCGCAATTACATTTTTTTCGTGATATTTCGAGAACGATGCAACATATCTAAAAACTGATTCTAGACCGAATTGTGGTTTTGTTAGAATAATATAATGCAAAAAAATATTTGAATACAATAATTGATGCGGTTTAATTAATTAATTTAAATTAATTAAAATACTTATAAAAAACTTAATTACCATCACATTACAATATTTTTTCTTGCATTATATTGTTCTAACAAAACTACAATTCGGTCAAGAATCAGTTTTTAGATATTTTGTATCGTTCTCGAGATATCACGAAAAACCTCTAATTTCGCATGATTTAGTTTCGCGACTATTGCATCTTCTTAATGCTCAAACTTTTCATGTGGACTTTCCCCTAATATAAATGTATGATTATTTTTTGTGTGGGGCTATTAACTCAAAAAAATATTTTTTAAACCACATGATCCATATCACAATACTACACTTAAATGACAGTTTAAAAAAATATATTGTGTAACTGTGATTTAAAACGAATTTTTCAATTTTTTTGATCCAGAAATAAGCGAAAATTGGTGTTTGGGAATTTTCTTAAACCGGCTTTAACCTGTTACATTTTTGGTCCACATACATACTAGAGCATAGCATCAATCTAAAATGCCCCTTTATAACATAGTGTCTTGAAACTTTGTCCAAATATACCCTCAAACACGCAAAAATATGCATTCCAAAATCACAAATCATCTTGGTAATCAGCATATTTTGACCGAACAACTTGCCCAAATTACAAAACACAATATAAAGAATTTACAGAAAAGGCTGTAGAGTACTTCAATAATGGCCAATATTTTTGGATGAAAATCCTCCAAGGTCACGGGGCATAAAGATCGTCTCCATGTTATTTCTTATGGGAGATTTTTGCCGATGGGACCTAGCTAGAAAAATGTCATGTTTGACCATTTTTTGGGAGGTCATGGAGGCCTCAATAATGTTTCTGTTAATTGCTAAATTCGTTACTAAATGAAAAATATATTTTTTGGGTTTAGCGTTTAAATACCCCTTTAAAACAAACGCCACTCGTCGACTTTTATTATTTATGACTTTAGACCTTCCTCCATCATTGATGTCGGAGTAAATGTTACAGATGAGTATCGTCGCCATCCTCTTCGTCGATTATACGTCGTCTTCGTCATCTAGGACCGAGACTGACTGACTCACAATCAAAACGTATGAAATATCGTTTAGGTCGGGCATGAGCTAGACTCGGGCCTGCCTACAGGAGTCTCTGTAGTTCAATAAAATATCCATGTAGTTCGTGGCACCGGGCTCAGATGAACGTGCAATGGAGATGATTTCTGAATATGAGTTAAAATACACAGATTTCATCCAAAAAATTCACATTAGGTTGAAGTATAGGTTTTGTACATTGCACTGGATGGGTCAATAATGACTTTTACCCTTTAGTTATTTCTGGTGAATCTGATAGTGATCGACTCAATTGTGAAAATTCCTGTGGCATTTACTTGTTTTGAAAACAACAAATCTACAACCATAAAATATAATGGTAGACCTTTCCTGTGCATGCCTGAGCAGAAAAGGGAATTTTCATTTTAATATATTTTTCATTGTAGAGAGTTTAAAATGATACAACAAAATGTGGTGGATACAAGGGGGAAGGGGGGAGCAATTGTACTCCCCAAACCCACCATGATAATTTCCTATTTAGATTGCGCAGCCAAATTACCATCACCTATTGTGTTTTTTCACGCGTTTTTAGGCCTTCTAAGGATGTAAATTCGTTAATTTGCACTAACAGCTAGGACTTTTCACACAGACCCTGGTTTTGAAAAACCGAACTCCCCGTGTCCCCCCCTCCCGCCCTAGATACGTAGATAGTTTTTGTTTTATGTGAAAAAATTTGAAAATTGAAACCCATGAATGAGATCCGCCACTGAATAAAACACATCCAAATCATGATATTATTTACAAAATCTGATTTTATAACTGATACAAATTTGAGAAATATCCACTGCTTTCTAAATGTTAGTGAAATATTTCAGCACCACTCGGAATCTAGAAAACCCGGCGCCCCTGATTAGGGCAATCGGCTGTTCTCATATATTTTTTAAATGGAATTGAATATCATATTCTATGATTGAACAGAAGTAAATGCAAGTTGACGAATACATTACAAATGAAGAAAAACACAAAACCAACTAACCGAATCAGCTCAACAAATCACAGAAGAGTGAAGATACTAACTCTTCTCCAAATTAATATAGTGACACAAGAAGAAAACAAAATTCCTTTTAATACACCTAACGTAATCACTTACTCTTTAACAGGTTGGGCGGTAATCATAAAATATAAAATAACATGGCCCCACACAACTGGTATTTATGAGTGCCTTGATAAGCCATAACTATTCGGCGTGTTTGTTAATATGATTTCATTATTTGGATAAATTTTCGATTCTACCATACTCAAAGTTGAGTAACCATACAATCTAATCACTGTTCTTTCTCACTCAACCTATGCTTTATGAAACGAAATTGCATTTTGATCGGAATTTTGTTTTTACAACAAATGAACTTTGAATTACACCAACTGATAGAAAGTGTAAAATAGCTATTTGTTATGTTGTTTGTTTGTTATTTGTTAACCTGGGATAATGATTGCAATGCTTCTTAGGGCATTGATTTAAAAGCTGTTGGTGGTCTTAGAGCAAAGTCTCCGAGTCGTCAACGAAAACATTATCACATCTAGTTTTCACTGATGACTCAAAGCCCTTGGTACTACCTAGTTCCAAAGGTATTTGCCTTTATTCTATCTCATCATGTTTGTGCTAAGCTCGTCCTCTGACACTGAGGAAGTAGAACTACGACGACGTCCTCTTTATCTGATGAATAAAGGCTCGGGACGATCGCTTCAAGAGCGAGAACAAAACATTTTAAAAACCAGTTTTGTTGTCACTCTCGCAGCACTCGGCCCGACCTAGTTCCGAAGCTCATCGCCTTCCTCCCTCGTCATCTTGTGTCGCTTGTAGCTGTACAGCTGTACACTTGCAATTAATTTCCTAACTTCACAAAAATTAAGTAAAGTACAGAATTTCACTGATCTTTTAATACAAATCGATGAATTAATAGAAGAATACGTGAACAAGATATCTTCTTCTTTCTTCTTCTTTCTGGATCTAACGTCCGTGTTAAATATGATACCGATGTTGGTAACCCTTTACCCAAAAAAAGTCAGCTTCTGCTTAGCGCATAAAGTCGTCTCTGCACAAGCCTCAGCGACTCTTCTTAAGGCTATTGTACCACCTCTGGCCGATAATTTGAAAGTCCAAGTAAAATGTCTGAAAAGTTTGTGAATGAAAGAAGGCCTTTAAAATAACAGAAAAAAATTGTAATTTTTTTGGGGTGGGACTTAACCACACTTTTGGAAATGTTATTTAGATTTTTGGACAAAAGTGTAATATACAACACTAGTTCAAAATTAAATTTTGGAGAATGGGTTTTTTCTGGACATAGTTTCTAAACACCTTAGCTATAACTTGACTATAGCTAAAATAGTTTTCCATAAACAGTTGGTGTTACGAATTATTTTGTCAAAGGGTACAAAACGAGTTTTATACTGATATAAACAAGTTATAGCTAATAGTGTTTAGAAACTATATCCAGAAAGACCGATTCTCAAAATTTAATTTTAAAACTAGTCTTGTTTTATTACACTTTTGCCCAAAAATCTAAATATTATTTCCAACTTTGAGGTAATGTCTTCCCCAAAAATATTTAGTTATTATTTTTTTTATTATTATTTATTTTAAAGGCCTTCTTTCATTCAGCAAACTTTTCAGACATGTTTCTTCGACTTTCAAATTATCGGCCAGAGATGGTAAGTAAAATTAAATACTGAACTGAATATAAATACAAGGGGGGGGGGGGGGGGAAATTAAAAGAAACGAAAAAAAAAAATCTCAAAAATAAAAAACCAGGACCAGGAACAAATAATTTATAAGACAAATCGTGTTGGGGATCGAACCCGGATAAAAAACAGTCTAGTACCGATGATTTACCATGTAAGATATCGGGTTACATGAATATATGATACACGTTTCTGCAAGTATGCTAGAGTGTGAATTTATATACAAGATGAATCTAGCAGTAGACAATAACACTGAGTTTCTGAACAAAACGTGATTAAAATAATAATGCTCAGCAGAGCAGCTGAATGCAGTAAATCAGTGTTATAATTATTCTCCGGTTAACAAGTACTCGTAGTTTATTAGTAGTAGACTGCTACTACAGCCATTATTGCCGTATATAAACAACGACTACTAGATCAGATACATTAGGAAGTAATTGCACTAGGAAAGGATGGAAACTAGCCGAACCCCCGGGGAAGAAAAGAGAGAAAAAAACACAATTGAAGTTCACTAGGTAGACAGAAGGTACGTGGCAAATTAGATACGTGGTTAAGCAGCAGCAGGTTAAGCAAGCATGCCACATAGCCAACTCCTAGTAAATATTTAACAGTCTAACTCAATGTAACAATAAACATACTTAGCGGCAGCACTCATGTTGTTACGGTATCATGATAAAAATGTTAATGAAACTTCCTTCCATCACTTTCTTTTTCAATATTTCTTCTTCGTTTTATAGAGCAAGTAGTAAGCATCTTATTTTTCCGTATGTCCCAGTACCAACTGAAGCCAGGTATCATTTGGAACATTGGGACGTTTCGATGGAAATATCTAAAACAGAAAATATAATTGTTAGTTTCTTTAAATTTAAAATACAATTGTGTATGTGTCAATCCAAAGTCACCATTTCTGCCTGTTTGCCATTTGGCGGGCTGGGGCGTTTAGACGGTAGGGGTGTCTAAAGTCACATACGCAAATATATGTGCATATATTTTTTCTAATGCAAATTAACCTTCATTTTATAATTTGTTTGCAAGGCCTAACATCATACATGATGTCAAACCATAATACATCTACAGATTGCTACATGTATATACAGGGTTGCCCAAAAAAGTCCCCAAAATAGTATGAAACTTGTGGCGGCCATTCTTTCATCTGTACGTATAAAACCCCCCTCGACCTTAAAAACAGTGTGTTTTTTTCCCACAGCTGAAACTATGTTCTTCTCATGCATGCATGTTTCCCAGTTAACATCTGGGGCGTTTAGACGATAGGGGTGTCAAATGTCTCATATGCAAACATATGTTCATATATTTTTCCTAGGTAAAGGTTATCTGCATTTCATAATATGTTTGCACAACCTAATATTGTGCACGATGTACAACCCTAAAACAACAATTAAGGATTTGTTTATGGTATATACAGGGTTGTCCAAATGATATAATTATGATGTTATGCAACATGTAGCAGCCTTCTTACATCTGTATGTAAGTCATCCCCTCGAACTAAAAAAAAGGGCTGTGCTCTTATAGTTGAAACTATATGCTTTTTCCACGAATGCATATTTGTCATATTTTGGTAACTGGGACGTCTATATTCTAGGAGTATCGTGTAGGAAGTTACAATTATACTTAATGATTGAATATTTCGTGTGTTGCAAGTTGACCAACAATAATTATTCATACTTATTTAAATGTTTGAACTCCAAACCGCATGCACGCCGTTGCACGGTGAAAATGTTTTTCTATCATTTCATTATGTATTATACTATTTTCTGTTATTATTCACAAGGTTGTCCAAAATCTCCAGTAAGAATATGCAGTTTGTGGCTTTCTTTCCAGATGTACATTTGAGTATACTTTTAAAGCTAAATAGGGACGCATAAATTGTTTTAGAATTGTATACATTTATTTCACATTCAACCCTGTTTATAGTAGGCACAGGGAAAACTTGTCAAAATAGATGGGATGCAGAAAGTCTGTAGGCCTACTATACGGCAGAAAAAAAACTATATCGGAGAGTTTGCAATGGTTTAATTAAAAGTAAGTAGCTCGTTCTTATCCTCTTGATCACGTACACCCTCGAACAGAAGCAAATCAAGGATGGGTGTAGTCAATACAAATAGACACCTTGATTTACTTATGGTCCCTGATATGCATCATTGTCATTAGGGGCATGCCAATACAATTCTCGTAATAAGGAACTAGATTGAAAATCTTGATTAATCACCGAGAAAAAGTCCCCTCATTGCCATTTAGATATACAAAAACCCCTTTCGGTGTCAAATTGTAGATACGAATACAGTTTACCTAGTCATTTTTGTTCCAGATAATGCACACAGCTTGGCTATGACGACTGTATATGCTGCCTATAGCCCTATTTTGCATTGTGTATAGCTGATTAGTATCAAAACTCGGCCAATGGAAAAACTTTCTCTAACCTAAAATTATTTTTTTTCAAATTTGTACAATAAAATACAAACAGTAAATATTAAGAAAATAGCATCTAGCTAGGCTTACGTGCAGCTCTAATCAGTATTTATGGCTTCACTTTCATCACAAACTCCTTGGGTTATCTGTGGTCATCACAAGTAGCTGTGAAGGGTGATTACTAATATCCTGCCAAGTCTGTAAGGTGTATTATGTTTTGATGTATGTTGATGAGATGAGAAAGAGATTAGCTGTTCTAAATTAAAGATTAGTTAAATCACGAACGTTGGGTGTAATAATTATTATTACTATACAGTTTAGTCCATGATAACTGTACATATCTGTATGTATGGGACATGTGTAATGCAATAAAGTCGGTATAAGCACTTCTGAAGGACCTTAGTATGATTATTAGTTGTCAGAAGTACATACACATTGATTCCATACATAAGAATCAATACATTCCATTCTTTTATACTTTTGGCTGTGTGTTTTTCCACATATGAGAAAACAAATTTTTGTAGATACAGATTCGGGGGCAGGGAAGAAATGTGGGAATAATATAAGTGATTGTTTTTATGAAAGATATTGAAAGTTTTACAAGAGCGAAGATAACTACGGCAATATTAAAAAACAAACATTAGGCGACTTGTATACCCCCGCAGGACAACGCCTTAGTGCCAAATGGCCAATAGGTATAGATTATTATCGTGATTTTTTCTGAACAAAACTACTATAGTGAAAATTAGTTCGGGTGGCCCCGGAGGGTCGCTTCCTTTGGGACCTGACGGTATATTATGATCGAGTTTGAACCTGATTCAAACAATTCTTTACAAGAAACACAAACACACTATTGGACAACCCTGTATTAAAACAGCACATCATTATATTGTTTAGTTTAAAATTAAATTCGGTGGTGACTGGGCCAACTAATACATTGATTTTGACTTTTTTTTATTAAGTTTTTTCTCTCAAATTGCTGTAATTTGAATTCAAAATTTTGGACAACCCTGAAAAAAAATTATTTAAATTTTTTGCTTTGGCCCACATTCAATATTTCGTTTTTCTTTGAAAAGGTTTACGATTTTAGTAACATGAACACATTGTTAGCACTTTAAAAAAATGTTTGCATTTTTAGCAATAATATAAAACCCAGCATTATGGACAGCCCTTGAATTGTTTTTGCATTATTTATTTTTAAATACGTGGTTCTTTCTCTTTATGTATAAAATAAAGCTTTAATGCGGATTATATGTCCAATCTTTAACGTTAAAGGGGTGTTAAACCCGTAAAAACGATTATTATTAATTTTGGGCACCCCCTTTACAAAAATCGAAATCGCTTTTGTTTTTTAAAAAATAAAAAAAATGTGTTTAATGATAAATTAAAAAGAATTTTGCAATTTTATCAAAAACTTTGGACCGTTTAACAGGTCAAAGTTTCGCAACTTTCGACTTTGGACACCCCTGGAGGTCAAACGCCCAGCTGCCAAGTGGCAAACAGGGTGGATTATTAATCGTTTTTTTTTTTCTAAACAAAAATGTACAGTGAAAATTAGTTCGAGGGGGGGGGAGGGTCGCTTCCTCAGCACCTAATGGTCTAAGATGGATACAACTAGGTATCATACTGTCAGATGTAGCTAACGGGTCTTTGAATAATTTTGAATTACAAATAGATGAAGATGCTTAGCAAAAATTAATCAAAAGTTAAATCTTTTTTAAAGCCAAGCATGACCCGGGGCTAAGGTTTCTAAAGAAAGAAGACACATAAGATTTACCGATAAAGATACAGCAAAACATAATATTATACCACTTTAGTTTGAACATGATACAAACAATAACAAATATAATTTTAAACAATGAAATAAACTATTTGTAAAACTTTTAGTTAATCAGGTAAATTAAAAATTTGGGAAAATTGAATGAACATTAATTGCACTGCTCTTGTTCTTTTTAATAATGGGGTGGACTAACAATAGATGGACTAGAACTCCAATCTGATGTTTACTGTAGACCATTTGATTGAGGAGTTTAGGCCCATATCTCGTTCACATTATATAGGTAAAACAAGCGAGGGCAATGATTTGATCGCATGTCCAAAAAAACAGAACTATTCAAGATCCAGGTTATGCTCACCAAAGCAAAAAGCACATATCAGATAAAATACCCAATTACAAAACTAATATTCCCAATGATATTTTATCATTTAATACACCTTGCAACACTTTTAAGAAAAAATATTTTTACATCTAAATTAATAAAAAAATTTTAAAAGTTTAAAGTTATAAAATATAAATAGCAGATACGGTCCTTTCATAAAGGAATAACATTAATATTTCATGTCAAACATCCATACACATTACAATTAATATATTACATACCAACAAAATACCAAACCAAAATAATGACAAACATCTCCAAAAATTACAAAAAAAGATGGTCAAACAAATTTGCCCGGAAATGTAATGACAACAAAGATTATGAACACCACGTTTAAAAACTGTTTCGAAGCGTAATTCAGTAGAAGTTCTCCTGCCAGTTAAAGTTCGAACACGGTAAACCCCAACTGCTTCTTCTCGCCCGGCCATCATGCGACCGTCATTTAGCAATGATTAAGTTTAACGCATGTACTTAGTCACTCTACAATTCATATCACTGCAGGTAGACCTAGTACAAGCGCTACACAGAATTACTATAAGGCAGTAAAAACTTATACGAAATTATTAATATTGCAGTTTTAATGAATCAACCTGCTCTAACACTTTGTAAAAAATGTAAATTTAGCGAGTTCGAAAATTTCGAAACATTTCGAAAATAGCTACGTAACGTGTGTGATGATCTGAATACAGTTCTGACATTAAAACTTCTTCGTGATGCGACGGAATTTTTCAGTGAATCCAGGAATAATTGTATCGACATTGTAGCGTGGTATGTCCTCTTTACGTTTTTGTTAGTGGCATGACTGTTAGAACATCAGTTGTTAAACTTTTTAGGATACCCCTTAGCTGTGAATACGTCAGCCAGTAATTGTTGTTCTGTTTCAAGCTAATTGGGTCCGAGCAGTTGTTTTTTGCCCTAGCGGTTAAACAGCTGATTATGCCTTTCTTGAGAAACGGGAAACAAAAACCAGCATCCAAAGAAGAGTCAAGAAA
>JAMZAV010006534.1:0-36124 GCA_024449915.1 Sweltsa coloradensis
CTAAATTCCCTTGGTTTATGAAAAAATTTTGAGTTAAAAAGAAATAATTTATGACTATTTGGTAACGTTTTCGGACATTTTAAAGCTAAATAAAATATGACATCTGATTATAATAGTAGTTATCAAGTTCAAAACTAAGATGTAACGAAAGGAATTCGAATAAACAGTAAAAAAAATATATTTTTAATTATTAATAAAATGGGGTTTAATTTTATTATAATTAATTTTACGACCGTTTTTTTTACTTTAAAACTCATAGGAAAATATGTTAAAAAAACGTTATTTAAATAAACACCATTTGTATGGAAAACAATTGAAAAAATATTGTGTTTTATTTTTTTTTTAAAAAATCTTTTTACTTTTTTTTTGCGGTAAAATGGAAAACCATTTTTAGCGGAGTATTTTTTTTTTTACAACTATCTTTTAAAAATTACAAAAATTATATAGCCTTAGCACTATATTGAAAAAAATAAATAAATAGTGTGCTGAATGTTACCTTGAAAATATCTCTTATGAAATTTCACCCTCTTTGTAGATTTTCACTAATAGTCGGAGTATAATTCACAACCTCGTAATAAAAAGGGGTAACAACTCTGATAAAAACACACCACACACACCAATATTGTCCCCCACTGTTTGTAAACAAAACTAATAATACCACAAAAAACCCGTTTTGCACAACACCGCTCTTTTGGTCGGCCTAGGCACGCTCTTTTTCTGATTGGCTGCTATCGCCAGGTTACACGAGCCTCGAAAAGGCGGAAACCCGGGTTTTTTTCCCCCCCGCTTCTGAAGGATTCACAACAGCTCCGGTTTTTTTTTAAATTTAAATTTAAATAAAAAAAAGGGAAAATTAAGAATTTTTTTTTTTCTTGGGGGGGATATTTTGTTTCTTTGGTCGTTTTTGACTAGGGGCAAGGCACATGTCGTATGTGATACTCTATGTTTTGCTCCGGGGTTTGTTTATTTTTATTTTTTTATTCTCGTTAGGGTTGGGACACTTAGTTACTTTTTTTACACGAACTTGTGTTTTGGTTTTCTGAAGTATTATTTTGTAATGGATTTTATTTGACTTAGATTTTGGGGTATCGGGTTCAAATCCCTCGAGCCCGGGCAATCCTGATTTAAGTTTTTCCATGTTTTCCTCGGTCGTTAATGAGAATGCGGGTTTGAGTCCTCTTAAACAGTCCCGGAAAACCCTTCACTTTTTGTCCGACCGCGACTACCTATTAACCCAACATGTTTTTACCCGGGGGCAGGCTTCCCAGAAAAATTTTTATTCCAGAAAACGACTACTCATCGAGAAGAATTTGCTTTCCAATGACAAAAACTAACCTTGAAGTATCTAAAACAGAATTTGCTACACATTTACCCCTTTAAAACCCTCTGGGACCCCCGCGTCCTAAATCGAACATAAAGTTTTTTTTTTTTAAATGCGGGTAAATAAGGGGTTTTTTCAATTTAACCCCCTATTTTTTAAAACTTGTGAAAGGGGTTGTGGGTACATCACGGGGTAATCCAAAAATAATTTATACATTATGCTTTTCCGGGGGACCTAAAGTACACGATTTGGAACAAGGGGGTCGGGGGGCGACCCCCCAGCTTTCGTTCTGTGTATTGGGTATTTTGACGATTTTTTTTGCAAAAAAAACCTTATAAAAAAATGTAAAAAAAAAAAAATTCAAAAAAACAAAAAAAAAATCAATATTAAATCTCAAGAAAACCTCATGTAAAATTGAAATTATGCCCCCCCCCCCTCGCCCTCCCTTTGTTACCCCTGGACGAAACAAAAAGAGCAAAAATTTTTCTTTAATGAAAAAACTGACGGAACCGTCATAGCAAGCCAACCCAACCCCGATTTTTGTAACGAGATCTTTTTAATGTGCATTTCAGAAACCACGGCGACTATTTCAATTAAAAAAATAAAAAAATTCCAACTCAAGTGCACGTTTAACTACCAACCAAAACATTTTTTCCCCCGTGCAACGTAAATTTTTATATAAAAAGCGCCTAGTTTTTTTGCCTCTTTAACGCTAGGCTGGCGTATCTTGCCCAAAGTCGGTGGGGGGGTTCTTGGGTGGTGGTTGCAGTGTACAGAGAGTAACTACGGGGACGGAATACGGTGGGGGCAGACTGCAGAGTACTAAAAGGGGGGTTTTTCCCTAAAAATTTTTTATGACATAATCTATGAATAATCTACACCCAAAAAACTTTAAAAAATTTTATTTGTAAATGTGATTTTACATGAATTTTTCAATTTTTTTGGGTCCAGAAATTTTTCGAAAAAATTTTGTTTTGGGAAAATTTTTAAATCGGCTTTAAATTTTTTTTTTGTTCCACATTTAAAAATAGAGCTCGAACCAATCTTAAAACCCCTTTATCATCGTGTCTTGAAACTGTGCGCAAATTACCTCAAAACCAAAAAAAATGCATTCCAAAATCAAACCCCATCTTGGTAATCGGCATATTTTGACCGAACCACTTTCCCAAATTACAAAACAAAATATAGAGGATTTACATAGAAGGGTGTAGAGAACGTCAATAATCACAAAGCTTATGTACGTCATTGTCAATAATGGCCAATATGTTTTTGAGCGAGCGAAGCGAGCGTCTCCACTTGACTCTTATGGCTCGAATGTCTGTTTTTTTTTTTCTGTTACTGCTTCGATACAGGTCCGCACCGTTTCTCTGATCGAATGAACATTTTTCACACATGTACATACCACCTAGGCGGGTTGCTGTATAGTTTTTGAACAAAATCCGATCGTTGGTTATAAAAATAAAAATAAATAAATAAATTAAAAAATAAAAATGTTCCGATCGTTATGAAATTTTGAAGGGTCAATAAGTAACACCATTCTCTCCTATTTTTCAATTTTTCAGCAAATCGGACAAGACGTTAAAGACTTATTGGTAATCATAATTCGAAAAATGATGCTTAAAAATGAAGGAGGCAGTGAAGATACAAGATACACTTTAGAAGGCATGACGTGAATTAGTACAATGCAAAGATGTTGGAATAGTATACAGTGTACAATGTCAATATCCAGTTAGGCCTACACTGTGTGGTTGGCCTTATGGGAATGTCGTACTCGGGTCATGTTGCACGTACCGGTGCTCGCTCAACAACGCGTCCAACTGAGCGTTTTCCTAGTAGTCAAAATCCTCCAAGGTCACGGGACATAAAGTTCGTCCCATGCTATTAGATTTTTGCCGATTGGACCTAGCTCGAAAAATATTAAGTTTGACAATTTTTGTCGGGTCATGGTGGCCCCAATAATTTTTCTGTTAGTGGCAAAATTCATTACTAGTTAGCCTGATTGAAATATATTTTTTTAGTTTTGCGGGTTAATACCCATTTCAGAGGAAGTGATTTGATGTTCGGTGCGTTCCTTGTCCTGCAGCCATAAATCATTACATCTTTAACTAGGAAAACGCTTAAGTCCCCGCCGCGTTGTTGGATGAGCGTAATTGGTGCATTGAGCTGCCATGTGTTTATGCGGATTTTCTGTTGTTCTGTGAAAAAATTATACTAAGTTCAAATTTTTTTAAATTAAATTACATTTAATAAAAAATAAACTTAAATTTTAATTTTTTTTAATTAATCGTAATTTAAAAAAAAAGAAAAAAAGAAAAAATTTGGTATTTTTATAAGAAATTATTATTCGTTGCGCTCAAATTTCACATGAATATAAAAATTAATAAAATTAAGGTTCTGTGAAAAACTTATTCAATAGGATCAAGCATGTAGGTGTAATCAGTAAAAAATTGTTTTAAAAAAGAAAAACCCACAAAGTTTCTATTTTCATTAGAAATAATTTTTCGATTGTCCCTCAAATTTCACACGAATATCTTAATTCAAAAAATTTAAAGGGTTTCTGTGAAAAATCATTAAAATGGGATAAAGCATGTAGATGTAATAATAAAATAAATTTTCAAAAAATCGAAAAAATTCGAAAACATTTCGATTTTTATGAGAAATAATTTTTCGATGGCGCTCAAAAACGTGGCATTTTCTAAGTTCAGAGATTTTAAAGGCCTCCATAAAATTTCATCGCAATTGGAGTAATCGGTTTGGGCCGGAATCGGCTAACAAACAGACAAAAATACAAAAAGAAAAAAAAACATTCCGGATTTTTTCTCCAGTGTATTTGAAATGGAATCTTAGCTTCGCCTCGCTTCGCTCATCCAACAACTTGGCATAGTTGATAATGAAGGACATCTGTACGTCCCTATCATATCAGATTTTTAATATTAAATTATCATGGACTTATCAGGAAATGCGTAGTTATTTAGGTGTTTTAGACCATTTGACAGATTCTAAGTTCTAGAAAGTTAAATTTATTTTTTGTTTATTTTCTATAGTCGATTAACGGAAAAGTGCTATGATAGATGCCTTCATAATAATTTTGTACACAATTATATACTAGGAAAACGCTAAAGTCCCGCCGCGTTGTTGGATGAGCGTATTGGTGCATTGAGCTGCCGTGTGTTACGCGGATTTTCTGTTGTTCTGTGAAAAAAACATTACTTAGTCGAAGATTTATTTTAATTAAATTAAATAAAAAAAAAATAACTTAATTTTTTTTATTAAATTAAATTAAATAAAAAATTACCTTAATTTTTTTATTAATCGTAATTTTTAAAAAAGAAAAATATCGTAAAATTGCAATTTTCATAAGAAATAATTATTCGATTGCGCTCAAATTTAACAAAAATATATAAGTTCATGAAATTAAGGTTTCTGTAAAAAAATCATTACAATCGGATAAAGCATGTAGGTGTTATAAGTCAAAGAATTGTTTAAAAAAAGAAAAAACCCGTAAAATTACGATTTTTATGAGAAATAATTCTTCGATTACGCTCAAATTTCACACGAATATCTTAATTTATAAAATTAAGGTTCTGTAAAAAAATCATTACAATCGGATGAAGCATGTAGGTGTTTTCTAAGTCGAAGAAATTTTTTAAAAATCGAAAAAAATGTAAAATTGCGTTTTTTTTATGAGAAAAAATTTCCCGATTGCGCCTAAAAAACGTGGCAGTTCTAAGTTCAGAGATTTCCCAAGGCCTCTATAAAATTTCATCGCAATCGGAGTATTGGTTTAGCCGGAAATCGTGCGGACAAACACACAAAAATACAAAAAAAAAAAAAAAAAAAACATTCCGGATTTTTTTCTCCAGTGTAGTGAAATGGAATCTTCGCTTCGCTCGCTACGCTCGCTACGCTCATCCAAAATCACAAATAGAATTAGTTACTTTTCTTTCGTATTTTATTATTTACTGTCACACCATTGACATTATCTTAAGTACTAAACTAATAAAATTAGAGCCCTCCTCCAGTTCTTTATTGACCCAAAAATTCCTCTCAAATAGTGTTTTTAGAAGAGAGCAAAACACCAAAACTTTCTGTCCGTCCGTCCGTCTGTGTGTGTGGGGTGTGTGGTGTGTGGTGTGTGTGTGTGTGTGTGTGTGTGTGTGTGTGTCACATCTCACAATAAAAACCGAACATGACCTCCGATTGACATGCATGTTTTATCATTGCCCTTCAACAAGGATGATACAGGAATAACAGAACGTTTTCGGTGACCATGGGGTTAGATGCGGGGCAGGCGTCACACAAACTTAACATAAAAATACCCGGCACCTCCAACAACGACATTTGAACAATGGAAAGCATGGTTTATTTCATTTTTGTCTTTTTATTATCACGAAGACTTACAAAACCGCTTACCCTGAACCCCCCCCCCCCCCCCCCGCGTCATTTAAAATAAGGAAAAAAAGAACTAGCTAGTTTTGCTTAGAGATTGGAGACAGGTTGGGAAAGCTCAGGGCTGGAGGCGACAAAACTTTTCACCTGCTGATGAAAACTACAGCTAAGTTAAGAATTGTTTTGTTGCCTGCAGTTGTCATCAGCAGGCGAAAAGTTTTGTCGACCTTCAGGCTGGGCTTTATGTTCTCTGTGCTTTCCCAACCTGTCAACCCTTCCGCAATCTAAAATAAGAAATAGTTTGGCAATAATAAGCGTTATAGGTAGGAGATTATACTTACATCAAATGCTAAAAAGATTTTCATCTCTTACATAAATCAAGCATTATTGACTTTCATACGAATTTCACTAATTTATTTAGCTTTGCACAATTTCACAGGAAACCCCCTAAAAATATTAATCAAAATCAAAAACCACAATTATATCTTCCATATCTTTTAGAAGGCGTTACAAATTTACAATAGCCTAAAAGAGGGGCAAATTGACCCTGGACAGGTTTTCTAGGAGAATATAATTCACTCTGTCAGTAGCATAGTGTAAACTCCAATCACAGATAATAGAGTACACCACGTTGTCTACTGTATTATCTGAGCTCCAATGATACTTATCACCTATAGTAGGCTAGATCCCCAGCCTCCAATACGTCCGCACAGGCGCGAGCGTACCAAATTGAAGCGTCAATCTGACCTATTCAAGATGGCGATTTACCGTTTTAATTTATGCTTTTTTAATGCAATAAAGTATTTAACTGGATTGTTTGATATGGTTTTAGCTTGTGCAGCATTGGAATGCACAAACAGAAACAATAAGAAGTTATTGCATAATGGAATTAAGTAATCATTTGGTATAGTGGCTATATATGCTCATTGCTCACCTGTCAACCTGACAGCCATCTTGAAAAATATTTGCGCTACAAATCGCTCCCATATATTTTAACATGTAAACTGCCATATTCAAGATGGCTTCAAATTGTCACGAAAGTGGATTAATGACTGGGGATCTAGCCTACTATATAGATGTAAAATATCATTGGTAACCTAAACTCCATTCACTCCCCAAGTTTCGCGCCCAGATGCATACATACGCACACAACAGCAAGCTTCAGCAGTCTTCATTACTGGCTCCCACCTGTTACGAAACCGACACTGCTTTCAACTCTACATGAATTACTTTTTCTAGACTATATTTTATCTTTGCAACTTACTTACTATTAAAAAATTGCCCATCTTCTTAGCTTGTCTGTAATGAGTTAGTTTTAATGGCATCCATGCCTTGCGCTCTTCCGAAGGACACAGGCACATTGTGCAGTAACCTTATCTTCAAGTATAAGGGTTCTTTTGTTTTGATTTATATACAACTGTATGATAAATAAAAAATTAAATATATCTAAGAATACGAAGTTTTAAATGCACCTGGCAACTAATCTTACACAAATGGTACAGAAGATAATAGGTAGTGAAAGACTGATTTACAAAGGAGGACAACTAAATAAATCTAATAACATAGATGCAATAATTTGTGGTTCGTTGGTCTTGTGGTTAGCGTCTTGGCTTTCAATACAAAAGATCCAGGGTTTTATTCGCGCATAAAGATATTTTTTAACTTCTGTTTTAGGATTAGTTTCTTGGCTTTGTAAACGTTGACTTTGGAGCCGTCCTAGCAACGAAGCACAATAATAAATTCGAAGGTTCCGAATTAGCCTAGAGATTGTTGATTCTGGTGCTGTCCGCGGGTGGAATCGTGTCCAACTTAATTGGTCGGTGTAATTTAATAAAGAGATTGTCGAAATAAAATAATTCGCCGTCCATGATTATTTTGTTGGCGGTGCCTGGTAAGGTTCGTAGCCTGCTCGCGCGTTCAGTAATGGTGGAGGGGCCGGGTCATGAATTTTTCATCTTTCTGTGTTCCTAGCCCCGCCTCCTTACCCCCAGGGTCACCAAAACATTCTGTATCATCCATGTCAGCAAAAAACGGTGGTTTCTTCCGCGAAAGTTTGATTACTCCCCGATTCGCTGTTCCTGATTTTTGGCAAACCTCATATTCGTTTGAGTGGGATCGTCTAATAAATCAGTTTTTTTCTTTTCGGTTTTCTTTTTTAATCTTTTTTTCTTTCTATATTTTTTCTTTTTTCTTTCCTTCTTCTTTGTCTTTTTTCCTTTTTTCTTTTTTCTTTTCTTTTCTTTTTTTCTTTTTTCTTTCTTTCCTTTTTTTTTTTTATTCTAACCTTTTTTTATTTGATTCATTAATTAATTGCATTTAATATCCTTAAAATTGTTGTTTTTAATGCATTTTTGTTGTAATGTTACTATTTCAAATATTTACTAAACTGTAGTTCATTGTTGTGTCTGCATCTATGTAATTAAATTTATTTAGTTGTCCTCCTTTGTAAATCAGTTTTATAACTGAATAGGATAGACGTTAAATAAATAAATAAATAATTAAATAAATTAATAAATGTTATTCAGAGTTTGTGTTCGGTTTTATCACTTAACGTGACACACGCACAAACGGATTGACGGAATTAAACTTGATGTTTATGTGGGAGCTTGCTCTTATATAGCTTCGCCCCCACAGCTTTGTTGTAGGAATTAATCGTTTAAACGTTTAGAGTTTTATATAAACGTGTAAACGTGATGGTGTAAATAATATGATAATAAAAATGTTTTTTGTTATCCCTTTTGGAGCCTACACAAACAAAAGCTAACAAATTAGGCCGATAATTTTATAAAAGTGCTCAATTTTGGTGGAGGTGCCGGGTCCCAGGCTGTATTAAGACATCTTGTCTGTTACACATGGTGGAAGTGCCGGGTCATTAAATGCGAGAGTGAGAAGAAAACCATTGTTAATTATTCGTCGGCAGGTCGTAATTACAAAATTTCGATTTTACCGTATACCTAATTTTTTTTGTAAAAGGGTTAAACGTTTAGGAAATTAAACGCTTTTTCCCATCCCTACTTTGCTTCCATATAATTTTCTTATAATTTCATCATTATTATTAAGAACCTAATAAATTAAAATAAAAACACATTATATAATGTAAAACAACCAGAAATACGATAAACATATGTAGTTAGGTGGTTGACTATTTGATAAGTCGACAGTTTGGCAAATGGTTGTGCCCTTGCTCAACCCAGATCGCGGTTCAATTGTTTATTTTCTGTGTTTTAAACTGCACACATTTTTTCCCTGCGATCTAGTTAAACGCGACGATTATAGAGGTCTTTGTCTGGTACAATGCCAAGAGTGCAAAGCCCTAAACATATGTCCTGTCACTCAACCAAGCTAAATTATATTTATCTGAAATTCAAGTCCCTTCCTCGTAACGCACAATTAGATTCGCGCTCTCAGCTTGGCAACACTTGACTTTTTGTTTTACAGTTGGTCATTCTGATGGTCGATGTGATATGAGGGTTGATCGCTGAAGATCCTGGACCAACTTATCTTCCAGAAACAGCCATCTTCCACCATATATACATATTCCATATATATATATATATAGGCTAAATTCAATGGCTAAAACTTTCTTTTCTTTTTTCTTTTCTTGTTTCTACTATATCTTAAATACAAATTTTAATTACAATTTTATTGTATTCTCTAAATGTGTTAACTTGAAAAAATATGGCCTTTTTTTAAATTATATTTAGTTTCTGGTTTTTAATTTTATTTATTTATAAATCTTCTTTCCACATACCTTTCAAAACAAGGGTCTAGATCATTACTTGTCCTATATAAACAATGGTAATCATGGAAATAAAGTAATTCTTTATTAAGCCGTAGATAAATACATACACGTATACATTTAATTAGGCTATTACAAGACTGTCTCTTTTTAAAAAGACAAAATAAAATAAATATTAGATCTTACAATCTAATAAAAAACTATACAACTAGGTATTAGTTAGTTTACCTAAATGTGTCTATACTAGGTTGCTTATAATTCATAACTAAAGTGCGATGTAGGCTACCTATGCTTGAGTGCCATGATTAAGAAATAAATTTATATTCTATACTTTTGAGATTAAGCCAACTTTGTATAATAGTTACATATAAATTCAAGGTAATTACAAATAATTTCTATTTAATAAGTTACATGTCTGGTATGCCCTAATTATGTTGCCATTAGTCCTCCAAGGATTCGTTTTCAGAATTATAGGCTTTACTAAGTAGGAGATTTTTTACTTTGTGTTTAAAATTTTCTATTGAAGTCGTGTGTTTGAATTCAATCTTAGTATAGTTGGAATTAAGTTGACCTATTTTGCTGTGTTCGTGTTGTAGGTGCATGTGACTGTTAGTTCTCGTAAGCTTTCAATCAAATTAATTAAACCGTCAAATTCAACGCAGGTCGAACGGAACGGGCCTAGTTGTGACAATGTTTGAAAAATGTTTGTGTGTCTGTTTGTTCGATCCCATACTGCCGTACGGCCACTCAGATTAAGCTGAAATTTTAAACAGACATCCGTAACCAGTTAATCCGTTGCGATTAAAACCTACAAGAAATAATAAATTGAAAAAATGTCTGAAAATGCATAGGATTTAATTTAAGGCTATTCCACCGCGTTTTTCTATTTTCCAAAATATGCTACTAAGTCAAAATATAGTGAATGGCTTTGAAACATGGCTATTTTAGAAAATCAAAAATATTTTTTCCAAATTTTCTGATCCGGTACACGGCCAATATAGCCACCTCAAATAATTTCAAACTTCAATTCGCCAGGGCACACATTCAACGTAGGGTGTTGTGCTTTTGTGACATTAATTTTCAACTGTTTTTCTTTGGACTGACTGAGAGAAAACAGATTTATTTTAACAATTGTCTTTCCTGCGAATTTTTTCGTTTGGCGGTACAAATATTTTATTATTATTTTATTTCCTCTTGCATCTTGAGTTGTTAATTCTACATACTGGTATCTGTTGCTTAAATAACATTTTATTAGTTTTAGAGCAGAGCCTCGTATTCCATAGTAATTAAGTTTATATAGAAGAATTTTGTGGTCAATGCAATGAAGGCTTTAGACAAATCATAAATATTCCTATAGCTTGTTTTTTGTGATTAATGCATCAGAGAGTTTTTCTAAGAATCTTTTGATAGTGGTGCAAGTTGACCTATTTTCCCTAAACCCACTTTGATGTTCAGAGAAAAGATTTTGTTTTTCAAAAAATAAGTAATCCTTAGTTGAATGAGCTTTTCTAAAATTTTTGAGAAAGCTGGGAGTAGAGAAATTGGTCTATAGTTATCTTGTTGTGTATGATCCCTTTCTTATACAGGGGATAACTTTTGCGATTTTCAGACTGTCTGGGAATGATCCTTCGATGACACATTTATTAAAAATCATCTTTAGCGGCTCTGCTAGAAATCGGATGCTTTTTTTTATAAGTTTTATGTTTCCACTATCAGCTCGCAACAGAGTTTTACCGCTTCTATTGAGAAACATGTGTTCAACTGGTGAAACTCAAGGTAGATACTAGCGTAATTAAGAAGACGTTAGAAAGTGGACACTAAGATGTAAACGCCATCACAAGATGCATCCATTTACAGGACTTGTGCATAGATTGGCGCATCTCAGAGACTCCAAAATGTCTGCTTGCCATCGCAATTATGTCAAATCTACGCCGTCTAACGTTTAAAGACTGTGCGCATTTCTCCTATGAAATGTGGACTTCCTTCTTTTCGAAAGATGCCATCAAGAACTTGAACTCACTGTCCTTGTATCGCTGCTGCTTTTACGACGGAGTGGCTGTTGCTATGAGTGACAATCTAAAGAACCTAACCGAGTTTAAACTTGACTCTTGTAAGTGTGGCATGACTAAGATTAGGGAATATGGGTTAATGAGCGTCATTAAGGGGTGCCACAGCTAGAAAGTTCTGGAATTATATATTTCACCAGGTAGATAGTGGATAAATCAATACACTTACCATGAGTAATACCAGAATATTTACCGGGACTGAACGGCTGTCTGTAGATGTGCTACCCCCAGGTGAGAAGAGGAAACTCAGGCAAAAGATGCCACAACTTGTCATAAGTCGCAACACCCATTAGGGAGACCTAGATGCGAAGAATTCCATTCACGCCAAGAATTCGTCTGGATGCTTCGACGAGGTCCGAGGTGCGAGTATCTTCAGCATTACAGCAATGGTACTAAATTGTTTGACGTAGGAGTAAACTAGAACTTAATATAATGGGCCTACCCTATTTTGACCAAATAAATGATACAAAATGATTATGTTTTTCAACATAGGCATATGTTAAATTATTAAACGTGTCGTGATGAGTAATGATGTTATAAAATATTATTCTGTGCATTATTTTTAGCATTTATTTTAATTTTATAGTCGTGTTGATGGACGTAAATCTCTTTAGAGTTTGTGTACATTTAAAATAATTAAATCTATAGTTTCGCATGTAACTATTATTGATATGTACTACTAGGAAAACGTCAAAGTTATTTCTCGATTTGGATATAGTCGGGAAACACTCCCGTAGGTGGAATTGTTAATTAATACGATTCAGAAATTTAAAAATACTAGGAAAACGCTAAAGTCCCGCCGCGTTGATGGATGAGCTTTTTAAAGTTTTTAGTTTGCGTGGGATATCTTTACTTTTGCAAGTGCTTTGTTTTGCTTGCCTACGGCATTGTAGGTGAATGATGTCAAGTTTCTTTTGTTTCTTGTCAATTAGTATTATTTACCGTAAAAAACTCACATTAAAAGCTTTATTTCTATGGATTCTGGCTAATTTTTTCAACTTTTTCTTTCAAAAGGTACTACATCACCATAACCTTAATGTACATGTATAGTATAAAACGTTGAAGCCCCACCCGTTTGGTCAGAAATGGCCCAAATGGCACGAAAATATCGTACAAAAACAAAAATCTTATATTAAAAAGCTTTATTTCTATAGATTCTGGCTAACTTTTCAACTTTTTCTTTCAAAATGTACTCAATCACCATAACCTTAATGTCCATGTATAATATGAAAGTTGTAGCTCCACCCGTTTGGTCAGAATTGGCCCAAATGGCACGAAATATCGCACTAAAAATCGAAAAAAAATCTTTAAAAGTACGATATTCATGAGAAATATTTCTTCGATTGTACCCAAAAACAATACACCTCTAAGTTCAGAGATTTCGAAAGGTCCTGTCAAATTTTCATCAAGATCGGATATGCCGTTTCCCTAGTAGAGAGTTAACAAAAAGAAAAAAAAACAAACAAAAAAAAACACAAAAAAAAACAAAATAAAAAACACCCGAGCTAAAGTTTTTGGGGGGGTCCAGTGAAATTGAAGTCTTCGCTTCACTCGCTTCGCTCGCTACGCTCATCCAATAATGTAACTTCAATTCAGAAGTTAAATAGTTACCGTCTCGGTGGTCCCATTGGGTAAGGCGCCTGCCTGAGACTCGGGTTCGAACCCGATCGAGATGGATTTTTTAATTTCTGAAATTTTATTAAATATTGCCAAAGTTGTTGTCAGAGTGAGCGAGTCATGTGTTGAGTACCCGGTAACATTCCCTTTTTTTCCCTATACTACATCAGGCTGGATCCAGCATGAGTCGTTCCTCCCTATAGCATATCATAGGCTAGAGTGGCGCATTATGGCCTAACAGTTGACGCGCCCTTATACCAACTTATCTATAAACCATCATTATTTATATCATTTACACCTTCAAAACAAACAATTTTGCAATGGAACTTTAAAAAGTAATGAGATCGCACACATAACAAAAACTTGTAAAAATGCAGCCAAACCTTACACACTCAAAAGAAATAAGATCTTAAAAAAGGGGCCAAGCTCATCTACCCTTCCACATTTGCGCATTCTTAATTCACTAAAGTACAGTGTCCCGTAACTAGGAAAACGCTTAAGTCCCGCCGCGTTGTTGGATGAGCGTAATTTGTGAATTGAGCTGCCATGTGTTTTGCGGATTTTCTGTTGTTCTGTGAAAAAAATTATTACTTAGTCGAAGATTTTTTTAATTAAATTAAATAAAATAAAAAATTAACTTAATTTTTTTATAAATCGTAATTTTTTTTTAAAATCATAAAATTGCAATTTTCATAAGAAATAATTATTCGATTGCGCTCAAATTTAACACGAGTATATTAATTCATAAAATTAAGGTTCTGTGAAAAATCATTACAAAAGGATAAAGCATGTAGGTGTTACAAGTCAAAGAATTGTTTTAAAAAAGAAAAAACCCGTAAAATTTCGATTTTTATGAGAATAATTTTTCGATTACGCTCAATTTCACACGAATATCTTAATTCATAAATTAGGTTCTATGAAAAAATCTTTACAATCGGATAAAGCGTGTAGGTATTATAAGTCGAAGAAATATTTAAAAAATCGAAAAAAAATCGTAAAATTGCGTTTTTTTATAAGAAAAATTTTTCCGATTGCGCTCAAAAACGTGGCAGTTCTAAGTTCAGAGATTTCGAAGGCCTCCATAAAATTTCATCGCAAACGGAGTATCGGTTTAGCCGGAATCGTGCTGACAAACACACAAAAATACAGAAAAAAAAAAAGAAGGAAAGAAGAAAAAAAAAAAAACATTCCGGATTTTTTTCTCCAGTGTAGTGAAATGGAATCTTCGCTTCGCTCGCTACGCTCGCTACGCTCATCCAACAACATCATTGGAAAGCTTGGCAAAATAGAAATTGCATGACCATTATGTTTAAATTAATTAGAAAAAAATTGGATGAATTATTATACGATTAAATTAATAGTTACAAATTCTATTTTGCCAAGCTTTTCAAGGATATTGTTACGTTTATGATTTAAGAATGCGCAAATATGGAAGGGTAGATGAGCTTGGCCCTTTTTTAAGATCCCATTTCTTTTGAGTGTGTAAGGTTTGGCTGTATTTTTACAAATTGTTGTTATGTGTGGGATATTATTATTTTATAACAATTTCTGAGTCTAAAATACTTAACTTCATCGAGGTCCAACGATCCATTCTTAGTTCATATTTTTAAAGTTGTATTGTTGCTTGTTGATAGCCTTAGCATCCACACTTCAAAATCAAAATAAGAATGTTTCAACTAAACCTGTTTTCTCAGAATAATATTGTGACACATAATATGTACCTTTATCTCTTAAACCACTTGACCGATTTGCCTAAAATTTTCAGGTTATGTTAAATATGTTACGATACACAACCCCTATTAAAAAAACTTGAATGGTGTATTATTTTTTGTAATATCAATATTATAAATGAGAAATTTTCATTAAAATTTGAACTTTTGCAAGCTTTTTGCATGTATTAAAAAAATGCATAAATTTTTCATTTAGGGGGTTAATTCTAAAAGGGATCATAGAACGTGTGCCTAAAGACATTCTCAAAGTTGTAGCCAAATTTATTGAGTAGTTTGGGTAAAAAGGTACATGAAGTTAGCAAAATTAGCATTGCCAGCATATGGCAAAGACCTCCCCTTAACTCAATGGTATTACAGTTTATGGAGATTATAATTAGATTAGGGATCGCAGCGAATGAATAAGACGGCTCAATGTTTCGTTTAAGCCATTGATTTCAAGTGATTGATTCAAGACCAAAGATTACAAACTGATAGGGATTTTGTAGTTCTGTTAAGTTTAGATTTTTTAGATTTTTTTATAATATGTATTGATTTTTATTATTGTTATTTATTATTATTATTATTATTATTTTTATTATTATTATTATTATTTTATTGGATGTATTTCATACAAACTCCGTTAAAACCGGAGCTAACATGTTGTACGGACTTACGTCAAGTACTTCCATGTGTACCTATTACATACATTATTACTTTTGTCTTAACTCTAACTAAATAAGTCATTTATAAATTCTAATATTGTTTGTAGATGATGTTTTTCTTTCTGCTGTGTACGGTCGTGGCCGATTTCTCGTCGCCATCCTAGCATTTGCTCTTCGGACTATGGGAAACCACGAAAACCATGTCAGGATGGAAGCTGTCTCGAAATCTCGAAGTATCATTCTTAGTCTAGAAATTGACGAAACTATTCTACACGTGTTGAGTATTACTGCCTTTTGAGTCTCGATGTATACATTGGGTTGAAGATCTAGTTGTTTAATGCTTTCATGTAGCTTCTTCGGTATGATGCCGTTGGCTGATATAATGAATGGGATTGTATTTACCTTTTTCTGTTTCCACATCTTCTTGATCTCAATTGCAAGTTCACTATACTTGTCAATTTTTTTTCTTCCACGTGGTCTCGACGTTATGGCACATTGGGATAGCAACGTCGATAAGGGTAGTTTCTTGTTTCTTCTTGTCAATTATTATTAAATCCGGTCTGTTGGGGATGTATCGTTTGGTCTGTTATAACTGTGCGGTCGTAATATAATTTGTAATCTTTACTATCTAGTACTTTCTCTGGTTTGTATTTGTAGTAAGGTGTGTGTGTGTCAATGAGGTTTGTACTTGATTGCTAGTTTTTGATGAATAATGTTAGCTACTTGGTTATGTCTGTAGAGGTAATCTGTTTGACATAGTGACTTGCACCCGGATTATTATTATTATTATTATTATTATTATTATTATTATTATTATTATTATTATTATTATTATTAGTATTATTATTATTATTATTATTATTATTATTATTATTATTATTATAAATGGCAAAGAAGATCAGATTGACCCAAGCACAAGGCGCCTGCCAGCCTACACAATAGTTTGGGGGATAAACAAATTCTAAGGGAATGTATACACTAGGAAGCTTCGCAAACGCTTTTTCAGGCGCGTTGTTGGATGAGCGTAATGATTGGTGCATTGAGCTGCCATGTGCTATGAGGATTTTCTGTTGTTCTGTGAAAAAATCATTACTTAGTCGAAGAATTTTTTTAAATTAAATGAAATCAAATAAAAATTTCACTTAATTTTTTTAATTAATCGTATTTTTTTTTAAATCGTAAAATTGCAATTTTCAGATGAAATAATTATTCGATTGCTTTCAAATTTAACACGAATATATTAATTAATAAAACTAAGGTTCTGTAAAAAAGTCATTCCAATAGGATAAAGCATGTAGGTGTTATAAGTCAAAGAATTGTTTTAAAAAAGAAAAAACCCGTAAAATTTCGATTTTCATGAGAAATAATTTTTCTATTACGCTCAAATTTCACACGAATGTCTTAATTCATTCATTCATAATTCTTGAGGTTCTGTGGGAAAATCATTAAAATCGGATAGAACATGTAGGTGTTATTAAGTCGAAGATTTTTTTTTTAAATCGAAAAAAATCGTAAAATTACGATTTTTATGAGAAATAATTTTCCGATTGAGCTCAAAAACGTGTCAGTTCTAAGTTCAGAGATTTTGAAGGCCTCCAAAATTTCATCGCAATTGGAGTATCGGTTTAGCCGGATATCGTGCACAAAACACACAAAATTACAACAAGAAAAAAAGAGGGAGAAAAAACATTCCGGATTTTATTCTCCAGTGTATGTGAAATGGAATCTTCGCTACGCTCATCCAAAAATAATAAATTAAAATTTTGATTTGACTTTATACTGTATTAATTAACTTTGGCATTGTATTTACAAATATTTAGTAATGCGCTTAGACAAGGTTAGGTACTCACATACTATGGCGCAGATGACCCTACTCATGAATTCATATTTACTAGGAAGCTTCGCAAACACTTTTTCAGGCGCGTTGTTGGATGAGCGTAAATGTTTAAATACGAAAAAAGCGTGAAATTGCGATTTTCATGAAAAATTATTTTTAGATTGCGCTCAAATTTCACAAGAGTATATGAATTCATAAAATTAAGATTCTGTGACAAAATCATTACAATCGGATAAAACATGTAGGTGTTATAAGTCGAAGAAATTTAAAAAAACAAAAAAACATCGTAAAATTGCAAATTTTATGAGAAATAATTTTTCGATTGCGCTCAAAAACGTGGCCGTTCTAAGTTCAGAGATTTCGAAGGCCTCCACAAAATTTCAGCGCAATTGGAGTATCGGTTTAGCCGGAATCGTGTTAACAAACAGCTTAAAATTAAAAAAATAACAAAGAAGAAAAAAACATTCCGGATTTTTTTCTCCAGTGTAGTGAAATGGAATCTTCGCTTCGATCGCTACGCTCATCCAAAAATGTAACATGTTCAAAATAATATGTAAACCGTAATATTGCAAATATGAATAAATAATTGAAATAAAATAAAACAGGAGATATTCATGGCCACATGTCCTCGCGCAAGATATAACGTTACGAAGCGTTCTACACTTTTTGCGAAACAAATGGGCGGAAATGGACGCAGATAAAAACCTCACCAAGCTCTTTGCAACGCGCGGATACGAACACTTGACATCGCCTGATAACATACTCGTTACGCTTTTAATGTTGTTTGGGTTTTTAATTGTTTTTCTATCGTCTCTTAATATAGAATGGTGACAAATATTTATTTTCATTCATTGACGAGGTTTATAATATCTCTTTTGAGCATACGCAGTTTATACCGCGTAGCTCACCACTGGACTGATGGCCCAAGTGGAGTCTGGGGTGATGCCCCATGAGCAAATATTTTTCATTGCTATATTAATTTCTAAATGGTCGGAAAACGATTTAAGACCAAATTTACTTGCATCACAAGTTATTGCAAAAGAAAATATACTATCACACTTTACATGGCATAGCGAAATAATTTTTTTTCAACACTTTTTTTATTTTTGGTTCATTAAAATTAATTACTCCTTTTTTTATTTGTTATCAAATTGTTGTGTTTTAATGCAATGTTGTAATATTACTATTTTTCATTGTTCATTGTTGTGTCTGCATCTATGTAATTAGATTTATTTACTTGTCCTCCTTTGTAAATCAGTTTTTAACTGAATAGGATATACGTTAAATAATTAAAAAAATATTTTAAAAATCGTTATATTTTTGTGTACAAGTACTATCCTTAAAAAATTGTCCAAAACATGGCGCGAAGCAACTTAATCAACAGATCATCATGAGAATCTTGTTCGTGTCTCGTAGATGGTGGAGGGGCCGGGTATTTCTCTGCCAATTTGGGTGACGCTTGCCCCGCTCAATGTCCCCTACGGTCACTAAAATTATTCTGTAACATCCTTGTTGAAGGACAATGTCAACTTAAAACACTTGTCAATCGCGTCTTGTCCGATTTTATCGTGAGACGTGACACACGTACATACGAAAGGACGGATAGAGAAGTGATGGTTATGGGGGAGCTTCACAACCTAATTTTGACCAGTTGTTAAATTATTTCGGATTTTTTTATTGTTTTCAACAAAATAGAAAAAAAGGAGATCTCATATTTATTCTTTAAAAAGGTGATGATCACAGCAAACTACACAAACAATTTAATTAATTTATATCAATAATAAAATATAATAAATAATATTTAATTTAAGTCATTTAACAAATTAACAATAATTACAATCACATCATTAAAAAAATTACTATTATTATTATTATTATTATTATTATTATTATTATTATGATTATTATTATTATTATTATTATTATTATTATTATTATTATTATTATTATTATTATTTATTTTCCACTAATAATAAGCTTGTAGGAAGGTTGGCAGAAAAGGGCTGTATGCCCCAAGCACAAGGTGTATGCCAGCCTCAAAATTCAGTATTAATCCAAATCATAATACCTATAGCTACTAAAACACACACTTTCGAAAGCTCTAGTAGACCACACCAATGTCGAAAAACAAAGTGCCCACCAAAAAAATAATTAAACTAAATAATAAATTACTCTAGAATATAACCCTGCACATAAATATTGTCGGACATTCCTAATCGCATCCACAAAAACTGCATCATCGTTCTCTCCTCTCTCTGCCACATGTTGCAAGTTGTGTATAAAAACTGTACGCCTCATTCACCACCACCTGTTACGCTCTGGAAGGGTTAGGCGTCTTGAGTATAGGCGGCGGTGGGTTAGAGGTCGACGATCCAGCAGAAAAACACGCGTCACTTGAGACGAATGGGGTGGTTCAGATCGAGAGCTAGGGGGTGTTTTTGTTGTTGTAGTTTTATGGTCGTTAGTTTGTTTAGATGGGTGGATTGTTTCTTGTTTGTGAGGGTTAATGATGAGGGGTGATATAATTTGTTTGTGGGCGGTCCCGGGTTCGATTTATTGACTTTCTTTATTGTCGTGATTTAATTTTGTTGGTTATAACTAAAGGCCGCTTCGCGAACGCTTTCTTAGTCGCGTTGATGGATAAGCTTTTTTGTAAATTTTTAGTATGTGTGGGATCTATTAACTCTTTTAAGTCTCATTGTAAAAACATCAAAATCAATCAGTCAATTTTGTTAAATTAGGATAATTTTTATGAAGTAGTATTAATTGCTATGGTAATACCAATTAATAGAATGTAAAATATCTGGAGGCCCGAAGACTTCTTTTTGAACGCATTGTAGGTGATTGTTGTCAAGTTTCTATAGTTACTTGTTGATTATTATACACCTCAAAAAACTTATATTAAACCATTATGACTATGGATTCTGGATATGTTTTTTAACTTTATTTTTCCGAAAGGTTCTACACTAGGGAAACGCCAAAGTTTTTGTTAGACGAGTGAGTGAGCCATGTGTTGAGTACCCGGTAACATTTCTTTTCTTCCCCTTACCTTAGGCCTCCCTAGCCTATCATATAGGCTACATTGGAGCATTTTGGCCTAAACTATGGCCTAAACATTTACACAACTCCCGGACCAACAATCTAACATTAAGCAAGACCCGGCAGTCACACGGAATATTCATTTTGAAGACTGCCAACAACAGCAACCTCCGGCACAGTGAGTTCCACCAATACCCTATTATCTATACGAATATAATTATCAAACTTAAATGCAAATGTTCCCGGGTACTCACCACATGACTCGCTCACTCGTCTAACTACGACTTTGGCGTTTCCCTAGTCTAGTTGGCTAAAGGGGCCCTTGTAGCCGAAATGTGGGAGACGTGGGTTCAATCCCCTGGTCGGGAAAGATTTGTAATTTCTAGATTGCATTTCAAAAATAATTATAAACATGTTTTGAAATGCATATAACGCAGTGTAGTCCATCATCTGTGGCAATAGAGCCTACTATGGTTAACATAGCCAGTACGAAATACGTGAAAATATTGCAAGGTTTACTCAATCTATGTGCGGAATTTGGGGGTACCTGACGTGCAACATTCGACTGACCTTGCATGGACACGGCATTTCACGGCCAGGCGAAAAACAAACAAAAAATATCTTTTCAAAATCTAAAACATTGTCGTTAAAATAATTTCTAAACATTGGAAGTCTATTTCTCAGTTTATTATTTCTTGTAGGTTTAAATCGCAATGAATCTTGCTGATTTTGTTAACAGTTCTCAATAAACTCGTACCGGATGTCCGTTTAAAATTTCAGCGCAATTTGTTCAGCGATTCGGCTGATTTTCAACGTACACACACACACACACACACACACGCACGCACGCAGAAAAACCGTAAGGGCCGTTTAAGTCGAATGGAAATCACTACGTTCGCTACGCTCACTCGTTCAATCACCATTACCTTAATGTCCATGTGAAATATGAACGTTGTAGCCCCACCCGTTTGGTCATAATCGGACCAAATATCGCGAAAATATCGCATAAAAAATCGGGAAAAATCGTAAAAGTACGATATTCATTAGAATTTTTTTTCGATCACACCCAAAAACGTGGCAGGTCCAGTGGCGGAACTAGGCGCGCCCAGGCCCAGGCCCATTTAGGGGCCCCGTTAAAAAACCTTAGTAAAAAAAACAGTATTTCACCCTGTTTGGAAAATATTGTATTAGTTTTCGTTACTAAAATGACCGTTTTGTGAATCTAGCAGTTTGAAGGTGAAATCTAATGGATATTTAGGAACTTTTAGCGTCCACAACACAACAACACACATAAACTATGTTATTTTGGTATTGCATTCAGCCCACAACTTTTTTATAAAACGCACCAAACTCATCACTCTAAAAACTTGATTTACAAAATTTTCGCCTGCGGCGCTGTTGTTAAGGGGCTCGGCCCCCCAAACCCCCCGTACTTGATCCTTATATAATACCCTCGGGATATAATACAACCCCCCCTCCCCCCGCGGGATGAAAAGACCGATTACAACACTGAGCCTCACGCTGAGCCTATGTATGACATTGTGTGTATCTGTTAGGGGGCCCCCCACATAAATTTTGCGGGCGTGCCCATGAAATGAAGTTCTGCCACTGGGCAGGTCTAAGTTCAGAGATTTGAAAGGTCCCCTCCAATTTTCATCAACATCGTATATGCCGTTTGCCCGGTAGAGAGCGAACAAACAGACAGAAAAACAAACAAAAAAACACCGGAGCTAATTTTTTAAGGGGATCAGTGACATTGAAGTCTTTTCTTCGCTCATCCAATAATAATTTTTGTGGGAAGCCTGCCCAGGGTGCAATATGTCCCTCTGCAGGATGTCTAACTAGGTATATGTTGCAAATAGGACAATTGTGAAGGGATGTCCGAGGGCTGTTTAAGAGGACTCAATCCCTTGCATTCGCATTAACGACAGAGGAAAATCTCGGAAAAACCTTAAGTCAGGATTGCCGGTCTCGACGGGATTTGAACCCGAGACCTCCCGAATCAGAGTCGCGCGCATAAGGCTCGAGCCCACACTGTCGGTGATTTTGTTGATTAACGTCTCTATTAATGTAATATTTCTATTCGAGACGATGAGTGGTGATAGATGAGAGTGAAGAACAAAAATCTAAAAAAATAAATAAAACTCCTTGGTAGGGATTTGACCCCTTGTCATCGAGATCATTACGCTTTTTGTGGTTCGTTTGTCTTAGTTAGCATCTCTTTTCCAATGTAGAAGGTCCAGGGTTCGATTCCCGCTTTAGGAAGAAGTATCTTTCAACTTCAGATGTGGACTTCCGTTCAGTCCATCGTTTCTTGGCTTAGGAATGTGTAAATGGTGACTTTGGAGCCGTCCTAGCTCATACGCTCATAATGAATTCTAAGGTTGTGCCGAATCAGCCTTGTTGATTCTGGCACTGTCTGTGGGTGGAATCGTGTCCAGCTTGATTGATCAGTATTTCCTACTAATATGCCGGTCTCTAGTTGGTCATTGTTCGGTCGTCGATGGTGTCGGCGCCTACAGGGTTGGCTTGGTCTGCTATTAATTAAATGTCCCCCAATGAAAATCAGTTCTGTGACTGAGTGGGTATAGACTATTTTAAATACGATATTTTTTCGAAAACGTCCTGATCATGGTCATTTTGTTGAACAAGCTTGGATATCATATGTACCCGAAATAAGGAACAAAGCTTACTTTAATCAACAGATTGTCGTAGAAGAACACATATAAAATATTAGAAACATCGAATTCTTTATTGGACAGGCCGAATACATAAAAATGTTCTAGACAAAATAATTCATCCTTGTTGCAGGGCAATGTCAACAAAGAATGCATGTCAGTTGGAGGCTGCATTGCACTGATCAGTCTTCACTTTTTGGCTTTGTTTATGGTTTTTATAAGTAAATCATTTGTCTTACACACTTTAAGTTTTTCTTTTTTGATGTTTTTCGCCTTTCTTTTTTCCTTTCTTTTTTCCCCCCACACCTTTTTTTATATTTGATTCATTAATTAATGCATTCAATATCCTTTTTGAATTTGTTACCAAAATATTGTTGTGTTTCCATGTATTGTTGTTAGTTCATTGTTGTGTCTGTATCTATGCTTATTTAGTTGTCCTCCTTTGTGAATTAGTTTTTTAACTGAATAGTATAGACGTTAAATAAGTAAATACAAAATATAAAGAAATGTAAAAAGACCTTATATATTGTTCATGTTGACGAACACGTGATTGAAACAACAGGTGGTCAAATAAGTTAAATAATACGTTTGTCCACTGTCTTTATCTTTGACGGAGGTGCCAAGTACAAAGAGAGATACAAAAGTTAAATAATATGGTATAATAATGCTTTCAGACTTCGTTGTTATTAATAATAAAAAATAATAATAAAAATATAAAAATATAATATATTAAAAAAATAATGTAATGTTTGTTGTATTTAGGTCCCTATGTCAAGTTTGAATGACTCTAGGCCCATCCCCCTGACGCACTGGGTCACCGAAACATTAAATCATGCTTGTTGAAGGGTACAAGAAAGCATGTCAATGGATGGAGGGTTCGATTACTTGGATGGTAGAAAAGTGATGCTTATACGAGAGCTCTGACATGAAATGAATAGAGAAATGCAACGTTTCATGTTACCACTTTTCGGTCCAGCGGTGCCATATGGACCCGTAACGTTTTTCTATTTTATACTGGGTAAATAATAGTTTTTTTTTAAATTTAAATCCAATTTTTATTTTTTTATTTTGTAATTAATAAATAAATATTTTTCCACATTCTAATGGGACAAAAAGTGATTTTTTGGAGAGAAGATTGAAAATACACATTTGCAAAATATAAGGCTAAAAAAACAAAAAAATCAGTTTGTCCAGGAAATGTAATAAATCTCTAGTATTGCTACTATTTGAAATACAAAAATTCAGGAAAATTTATTTTTTGGTGTGAAATTGAAATTTTAATTTTTACTGAAAATGAAGCTTTTACTCAAATTCCAAAATTTCAAAAAAAAATCCTTAAAAATCACGATAAAAAATATGAAAAAATACTAAAATTCTAAGAAAAAAATACGAAAGTCGAATTGTTTGCTGAAAATTATCTCATTTATATGGATTTAATTCGGGCCTGTATATATTTTTGACAATCACGATTAGGGGAGTACCCAAAATTGGGAGCGAGACAATACTTAATCAATTGATAGACAAATAAGAGCACACTTAAAGTAAAATCTAGCATTAAAATCTCTCTTGGAAAAAATGTCGAGTATTTCAAACGATTATAAAAGTTAAATTCGCCACTCTGACCACGATGCTCTACAAAACAAGGTAATAAAAAGTCGTTTTAATCGGAGGTTTGTTCTTACGAGACACACGCATAAACAGACGTAAGGACATAAAAGTAAAGACATATTGTAGGCTTTTACGATCCGTGGGGTAAATGAGTTCTGGATAATGTTTGGACTGTAACGTCGCAGTCCCCGATAATCGGCACGACGCAACAGCCCAAGGACCATCCAGAACGCTAATAAAAATGATACATACATATATGTGAGCTGCGCCTACTATCAACCATACAAAGCGCTATTGTTTAGTCATGCTTATTAATTAAATTATATTTTTGATCGAAATTTTTGTTGGTTTGAATTGTTAACCATTATTCTCGACATAATTTTAGGAAACCTCAACTCAAACATAAGTTTTTGTAGGTAAAGAAAAAATGGATGCTTCAAAATGTTACAAAGAAAAAATTATAAAATTATAACGAATACAAATTTTAAATAGATTACAGGAATCTCTAAGCATTATAGTTTTTATTTAAAAAAAATATACATGTTTGGACTATTTTCTACATTGTTGAAGGTTTCATTTCTGTTTAAAATAAATGCATAACTAAATTCGTATTTAGGTCTACCCACTCAATCAAAAAATTGATTTTCAGTGGGGGACAGTAAACCAAAGCGACTAAGCATACCCTGTAGGCCACGACGCAATCGACCAACCAACCAAAGATCAATATTTTTAATAGTAGTGGTATGGACAGTGCGAACACCCGCGGATTAACGCCAAAATCAACAATGCCGATTCAGAACAACTTTAAATGTATTATGTACCTCGCTGCTAGGACGGCTCCAAAGTGACCGTTTACAAATTCCTAATAAAAAAACCGATGGACTTAAGTCCGAACCCTGGACCTTCTGCATTGGCAACAGAGATGCTAACCATAAGACAGAGTTTCACTCATCCATGCAAACAGGAATACAAAAAACGCTTCAAATGTAGTTGCATCTGTTAATAATTCATCTTTAAAACACTCCCATTCAGAAATCCTTATAAATTCTAAATTTACACAGATTTCAAAACTACAACATAAAAAAAAAAAAACAAGTGCAGCCGAGTACGTGCTGTCGTCTCTCACCTCCCGCGTGCAACACGCGGTGTTATTTCTGTGCGCTCGGCGGCCATCTTGTTTAGAGACGCGAGTCGAACACGTGCGCGCATGCGCCTAGCCGTCTCGCTGCACTTGCGCGTTAGATTCTCGGTGGGAGACAATTGAAGAGAAAAAACTATTGAGATAGAACGGGCTCACTTTTGGTATAGATTACTTTCATACTTGAACACGTGCATATTTCGGTGAACACGTGGTGTCTTCTTGATCTGGAGTCGTTGCCTTTAGCGAGTTTTTTTTTTGTTAAGAAGTTAAATTAAGATGCAATAAAATAATTTACTTAGTTTTTATTTCGCTTTGGATTAGATTTAAGAAAGAGTTCTTCATGGTATAGGCCTAATATTATGAATCCGTACTTCGGAGCCATGTCTCTAAAAAATACATCGAATAATCTATTTTGTTTGAATTCTACTATTGGTTTATTATTTTATATAGGTATTCACCATATTTTAGTGCAGAAAAAAAGGAAAGATTTTAGTTTCAAGCTTGTTGGTTGTCAGTACCTATTAGTAGAACAATGTAGGAATTGAAAAATACCTCAACTTGAATCAGTTCAAGATCAAACTAAAAGCAAAAATGATAAATAAAAACGTTAAATCATTCAAAATCAGACGACTAGCCTAACAGATCTTGTTAGACAAACCAGCGATAGTGTGATGGCTTAGGGAAATATTTATTATGAGAGTAATCATCAAGTTCAATATTACCAAATTAACAGGGGCGTAGGAACGGTGGGGGGGGGGAATTCCCCCCACTAGATGGCTTGACTCCCCCCACACTAACAAAATGTTATAAAACAACATGCCAAAGCTCGTTAAAATACTCCAATCACATTCTCAAGAATGTGCGCCCCGGACCCGCATTGGCTGGGGGGCCTATCCCCCAGATTCCCATTGCGCAAAATCACATACATTACCCACGAAAAACATTTTACCCATAAATAATTATTTTATATATTATTGTTTTGTTTTTTTAAGATTAAGTGTGACCTCCCTCCATACAAAAATAGTTCCTACGACCATGCAAATTAAACGACACAAGCGAACTCAACTGAAACTAATGTTTATAGATAATCATAAGTAATTATTTGTTTACGATATACTATTTATAACATAATTAAATACATGTGATTATGAAATGACAACATTTAGAATGATTGATAAAGTAGAATTGTTTAAAATTTTAGATATAATACTCATTAGTCACTCGTAACTAGTATTAGCATTGAGTACTAATATTTAAGAATAGATTGACGACTGATAATGTAGCATTGTTTAGATTAAGTATTTTCTCTCTTTTCCTTGAGAAAGAGACAAATTTTTGTTTAACCTTGGCTATATAGTAGGCAACTATGACGCTGTTATGTTAGGACTTTATTATTTGTATTATTATTATTATTATTATTATTATTATTATTATTATTATTATTATTATTATTATTATTATTATTTTGGGATGTATTTCATACAAACTGGGTTTAAAAACCGGAGCTAACATGTTGTACGGTTTACGTCAAGTACTTCCTGTTACCTTTTAATACTTATACTTTTGTTTTAAACTCAAACGAAAAAAAATTCATTTAAAAATTGAAAATATTGTTTGTAGATGATTTTTTCTTTCTCTGTGACGGTCGTGGCGATTTCTCGTCGCCATCCTAGCATTTTGCTCTTCGGACTATGGGAAACCACAAACCATGTCAGGAGGAGCTGTCTCGAAATCTCAAGTATCATTTTAGTTTAAAAATTTACAAACTATTCTACACGTGTTGAGTATTACGCCTTTTGAGTCTCGATGTAACTTTGGGGTTTAAAGATCTATTTTTAATGCTTCTTAGCTTCTTCGGTATATGCCGTTGGCTGTTTAAAATGAATGGATTGTATTTTCCCTTTTTTGTTTCCAATTTTCTTGATTAAATTCAAGTTCACTAATTGTCAATTTTTTCTTCCACTGGCTCACTTATGCACTTTGGGATAGAAAACGTCGATAAGGGTAGTTTCTTGTTTTTTCTTGTCAATTATTATTAAATCCCGGGCTGTTGTGATTATCGTTTGGGCTGTTAAACTGTGCGGTGTAAAATAATTTTAATCTTTACTATCTAGTCTTTCTCTGGTTTGTATTTGTAGTAAGGTGTGTGGTGTCAATGAGGTTGTACTTGATTGCTAGTTTTTTTGAATAATTTAGCTACTTGGTTAGTCTGTAGAGGTAAACTGTTTGACATAGTGACTTGCACCCGGAATGATGTGTTTTGATTGTTTTCACCCTTTGCACTCATTTCTACATTGGGGTCGTTTACTGCGCTCTTGTATTTTTTGTATTTTTTAAATTGTTCGTCCAAACACTCTTCTTGAAAGCCATCAAAAACCTCTGTTTCTCCAAAAAGTTTCCCCCTTGTTTAACACCTATTTGATGCTTTAATTCTACTGACCTTGTGTAGTTTTATCATAAAGTCTCTTGTGTAGGGTCTTTTTTTGAAGACTAACCTTTTGAAGCGTCAGTTTTTATTTCCCTTTTGATTGACATTTTCGGTTTTCTAATTTAGTGGATTTTAATGATTTGTCAGCTAGCACCCCAGCCCAGCAGTGTGGGTTGGTTGCTCTTTGTAAAAAAAATTTTTTTAAAAGGCTATTTTGGATGAGCGTACGAGCGAAGCGAGTGAAACAAGACTTCAAATTTTACTCCCCCCAAAAAAATTTTGCCGGGTTTTTTTTTTTTTTTTTTTTTTTTTTTTTTTTGTATTTTTGTCTGTTTTTCGCTCCTACGGGCAAACGGCATTGCGATCTTAATGAAAATTGACAGGACCTTTAAAAATTTGAACTTAGACTTGCTACGTTTTTGGTACAATGAAGAAAAATTTTCCCTGAATTCGTTTTACATTTTTTTCGTTTTTATGCGATATTTTTTGTCACATTTTTCCGATTCTGACCAAACGGGTGGGGCTACAACTTCATATTTCACATGGGCATTAAGTAATGGTGATGTAGAATTTTGAAAGAAAAAATTGAAAAAATTGCCAATCTATAGAAATAAAGCTTTTAAATAATTTTTTTTTATTTTTTGTGCGATTTTTTTCGTGCCATTTGGGCCAATTCTGACCAAAAGGGTGGGGCTACAACGTTCATATTTTACACGGGCATTAAGGTTTTGTTTATGTAGAACCTTTTTAAAAAAAAATTTAAAAAATTAGCCAGAATCCTAGAAATAAAGCTTTTAATATAAGTTTTTTACGGTAAATAATACCCAATTTACAAGAAACAAAGAAACTTTAAACTTCACCTACAATGCTAGGCAGCAAAACAAAGCCCCTTGCAAAAATAAAATTACCACGCAAACTAAAAACCTTTAAAAAGCTCATCCATCAACGCGGCGGGGCTTAGCGTTTCCTGTTTTAATAAAAATTGTTCAGATCAATTAGGCCCCTCCTCCTTTTTCTCTTGAAGTGTCAATCTCTCTATTGCGTTTTAGGATGATGTATTCTTTTTTTGGAAAGTGTAGACGAGTTTATTTCCACGCGTGGATGTCTGTCTGCGCCCATTTAATGTTTCCGAATAATTTCAGTACGGGTACAGCATTTATTTTTTGCTGTGCTTTTTTTTCCTTTTAGTTGGTCTTGAGGATAGCTTTAGTCTTTTTGTATGTATCTATAAATTTTTGCTTTCATAACTTTATGTTCATTCTGGCAGCTGTGAAATCCTAAATATTTTATACTCTTTTTTCGTCCATTTTCCAATCCTATTTCCTTTCCTAGCTGGAACTCTTCTGCTTGTGAAACCTTCCCCCTTTTCGTATGTAGCGTCTTACATTTGTTACTCCAAACTCCAGCGATATTTTGACAAAATTCTAATGTTGTTTGACTGACTGTTAGTTGAGCAAAATTTGATGTACAACTTTAGATCACCCATTTTAAAAAGGGGGGGAAATTGTGTGACATCCCAAACATTTTGCCCCTTAAATTTTTAAATCCGTATGTGATTCGTTAAGCATATGTGACAGGGGGTTTAAGACAGACAAAACCAAAAGGCATTAATGAGTCCCTTTGGAAAATCCCCCTTTTAAATTTGTATTTGGATCTGTAGTTTCTGCGGGTTTTTTTCATTTTTTTAGTTTTGTTTTTTTTCTCCATGTCCCATTTGTCTTCAAAAATTTTTTACAATTACTGGGTTGATTTTTTTAATTTTGTAAAATCGAATAAGCCATGTGTGGGGTTTTTTGAGTAAAAAGGCTTTCTTGTATAAATGAGTTTACGTGAATATTCCTTTTCTTATTGTGTCCTGTTTTCTTACAGTAGAGTCAAAATATTTGTTTCTTTACATCCCTGGAGTTCTTCAGCACCCTTTTTTGGTTTCCTCGGCCATGATTTTTGTTCTTCGAATGATTATATACTTTTTTGTTTGCATAAAGTAATATTTTATATATATTTTGGAAAGACATGTTTTTGGCCGTATTTATTTGGGGTTTCGTGTCATTGCCCTTTTGGTTTGAGAAGGTTCTCCTTCAAAAAAGAATTGGGGTATTTCTTTAACCCCATTTATAAATCGTTGGAATTTTCAATTTGTTTGGGGATAGTATTGAATTTTCTTATCCCAAAAAATTTTGAATATTATCATTACCGGTGCTTTCCAGCTATGTGAGCACTGATTGTCGATTTAATTCATCAATAGTTATACCTTTCAAATCTCATTCATTATATCGCTCACCTAGCTATTTCATCTTGACCATTGTGCATCCTGGTTGTGTGCTACCGGGTTACCCCTATTCTGTCCAAAACTCTTCTATCTCTGTTTTAGTTGGTTTTCCCATTTTCCTTTTTTTTGGGTATGATATTTTTTGGGGGTAAAACTTTTTTTCCTTTTTCTTTAAACATTGGGTTTTGTTCTTTCTAATACTACATTTTTTTTATATCTTTTTAACTCTTAGCTAGGATTTACTTTTTTTTTAAGTGTACCCAAAAATTTTCGTGAATAAATTTCTTTAAGTGTTTCATGTTTTGCGTGAACCTTAAATTTTTTAAAATATTTTGGAGTATTTTATCAATTTTTAGATCGATTACCCTTCGGTATTGTTTCCATCGACCATATCTCTCCCAAGTCAACGATTCTCCCAAACTATCCTTTTCCCTTTCGTACTTTTTTCTCCTGTTTTGTCTTTTTAGTTGCAGATTTTTCTTTAAGCCCAAATATCTAAACCCCTGCTAAAGCGGCACAAAAAATTTCCGCATGAATTCTGCAAATGATAGTTCCTTTTGGGGGGGGGGGGGGGGGGGGTGGGGGGGGGGGTTTTTTTGTGGAAATCCCGGTTTTAAAAATTGTGGGGGTTCTTAGTTTTCATGTCGGGGATTTTCTTTGGTTTTATATTATCTTTGTTTGGTTGTTGTTCGGGACTTGACTTCTTGGTTGGGTTTATTTCTAGGGTTCTGGGGTTCTGGGGTGGATTTTTTATTGGGTTTGTACCCACGTTTTGGTTTGATGTCTGGGTTTTTGGGTTCTGATGGTTTTTGGATTTTTTTGGTCTGGAAGTTTTTGGTGTTCTGGTAGTTTTTAAATTTTTCGGTAGGGTACCGGAATTTTTGGAGTTCTGTTGTCTGGTTGAAGTGGCTTCTTTTGCTGGTTTTGGTGTTTGGTTTTTTCTTGAGGTTGGCGTTCCTTTTTTTCGGTTTTTTCTATTTTAATTGTTTTTTTTTTTTTGGGGGGGGAACATTTTATTTTTAATATAATTCTTCTTTGGTCACATTCTCTGTTCACTTACTTCTAAAAAAGGAATTCACGAAAAAACTCCCATGGGCTCTTTCGATAACCCATTTAAACAGTCCCCCTTTTAAAAGTTACCCTATAATAGCTCGCATCACCAAATGTTCATATATCTGTCCATTTGATGCGCTGTCTCATTTTTTCCCGCTTTTGGTGGTCTGGAAGATTCCATTAAGAAACATCATCGTCTGTTATTCCCTATTTTCCTTGTTCTAATAATTTATTTTACTATCTTCAAAATCACCTATTTTTGTTATTGTTTATAAAATCAATGCACTTTAAAAAGAATGAAAAAAATTTTCTCAAAAGATTCATAATTTCAGGGCGGTGATGAGGCTTCGCTTCAACCTCCTTGCCTTTCGTTTTGAAAATCTTTTTTTATTTGACGAATTTAGAAAACTTCAATCTTTTCCGAGCAAAAAAATTAACGGTGTTTACGTAAAATGCAAATATTATACTATTTAGATATATTCCTGCTGAAGTTACAAATATGCCTCTAAATGTAATGCCTACCCTAACTGTCAAAAATAACCAAAATTCAAATGTTTTTAATGCTTTTAGCCTAGGTCTATTCAATCATATTAACTACAAAATAATGGATAAATAAAAAAAAACTAAAACTTCCCCTTCATGTCACTTGTAGTACGTCACTAGTAATCAAAATGCAGTCAAAATTGAGATGGAATGCTTGTATTTCAGCGGCAATAGAAATTTAACCAGCAACTTATCTCGAGCGTGACTAGCTTGTAACCCCAACAATGTTGGGGTTATTATTATTATTATTATTATTATTACTGTTATTTTTATTATTATTGATTACTATTATTATTATTATTATTTTTATATTATTATTATTATTATTATAACCATTACATAATATTATCTAGGTACAACAATCACCCCACCCTTGTAGGACGAAAGTACCTTTTTGTTCCACAAAATCAAGAAAAAACAAAAATTTGTCTCGTAGGAATCCTATTCAGAACTTGGCATCCGTTTAGCTTTTAACTGCGTACTCAACTTTTTTATTTATGTTAGTCCGAGTGTTCCGCGCTTCGTATTGGCAATTGCCACGGAGATTATAAGTAACGTCCACACTAAATTTTAGCAGTAGGTCAAAATACTGGGCCTAACTAGGAATGTATTTATTTTATTTCGTGGGAAAAACCTGTCCGGGGTGCAAGGGCATGCCCCTCTTAAAGGGGTATTCACCCGCTAAACTCAAAAAAAAGATATTTTCATTCAGACTAACTCGTTATGAATTTAGAAAGTAACAAAAAAAAATTTTTGGGGTGCACCTTCACCTGAATAAAAATTGTCAAACTTGGTAATTTTCTATATCTAGGTCCCATCGGCAAAAAATACCCATAGGAAATAACATGAGGACGATATTTATGCCCGTGACCTTGGAGGATTTTGATACGAAAAAATATTGCCATTATTGACGTACTCTACAGTATTTTATGTAAATCCTCTATATTTTGTTTTGTTATTTGGGCAAGTGGTTCGGTCAAAATATTCTGAGTACCAAGAAAGTGTGTGATTTTGGAAAGCATATTTTTGCGTGTTTGAGTGTAGGCCTATATTTGTGCACAGTTTCAAGACACAGTGCTATCAAGGACCATTTTAGTTTGGTACGATGCTCTTGTATCTATGTGGAACAGAAAACAAGAAAGTTAAAAGGGCCCAATTTTAAAAAATTTTTCAAAACGCCAATTTTCGCCAATTTCAGGATTAAAAAAACTTACAAAATTCGTTTAAAATCAGTTACAGGATACAATTTTTTAACGGTCATTTTAGTGTAGTATTATGCTATAGGTTATGTGGTAAAAAAAAAAAATAATTGGGATAACAGCCTTTTTAAGGTGTCTATACGTAACTAGATAATTGGAATTTAGACAATAGTGAAGGAATCTCTTGCATTCGCATTAACGACTGAGGAAAACCTCGGAGAGAACGTTCAGTGAGGATGCCGGCCTCGACGGGATTCGAACCCGGGACTTCAGGCATCAGAGTCTCGTGCGAACACTGTCTGGTTCGGGAGGGAATGTCCAGGACTATTTAAAAAAAACTAAGTTCCAGCGTATTCACTTTGTCTGAGGAAACGATTCACGAACTTACAGAGGCGCTCAGAATCTCTATGGGTCTAGGTTCATGTAGTAATTCTGAACGATTAATTTCCAATTCTCCGTTTTTATTCACATTTTTTTTCATTCATTCATAAAAATTTTAACTATGGACTTGGAAAATGGTTGCTTTAAAAGCCTTCTATTTCAAACGATTTTTGGAATTAGGCTTAACTCGTTTTTTAATGGACTTAATAATAAATAATGTTTGTGGGAAGCCTGCCCAGGGTGCGATTCATGTCCCTCTTCAGGTGTTGCAGATAGGACAATATTGTGAAGGGATGTCCGAGGGCTGTTTAAGAGGACTCTTTCCCTTGCATTCGCATTAACTACTGAGGAAAACCTCAAGAAAAACTTCAGTCAGAATTGCCGGTCGCGACGGGATTTGAACCCGGGACCTCTCGAATCAGAGTCAACCGCTTAACGCTCGAGCCAACATAGACCCATAGAGTTGTGTGTGCCTCAATTGCCTACTAGTAGTGCACGGCTATAGATCTTCCGACTTAGATTCTCTTGACCTCTGTCGGTTGTCTATTAAAGCCTTGGTGACGTTTGTTCTAAAATTGTACCAAAACCATATAAAAGTTGAGACACAATTATTTTTGTTTCTAATACCGACTGCACAAAAACTACATTATTTTGGTATTGCATTGAGCCCAGACTTTTTTCTAAAACGAACCAAATGCACTCTAAAAATCTTATTTTCAAACAATTTACCGGCGGCGCTATTGTTGGGGGCTTCGCCCCCCCCCCAAACCCCCCATACGTGGTTCCTATATGATATACCCCGGGATATTATATTTCCCCCGGGATGAAAATCCTGAATTCTACACTGACGCTTTGTGTTCAGCTATAGTTCAGTGGGCTAACGCTGGTTTTCACTATGGTAACACTTATTCTTGATTCCGTCGTCACATTCTTGTTACAACTCCAAACTTGCACCCCCCCCCCCCCCCTCCTCCAACACAATCTATCCACACTACTTCATCCGAAAACGACCAAGGTTGAACTGTGCCAAAACTGATATCGTTCACTAAAACGTCGGCAATTCGCAGTCCCGCAAATAACTTTCAATCTGGTTACGTTGATTTTCATTCAAAATACGACAGCTGTCCAGTTGGCAATATTAAATCTATCATGAGTTCGAAAATTACATTTCCAATTTATAAAAATTAAAAAACACTTAGAATAATCACTCAAAAACTAAGTCACTATAGTTATGTATTATGTATTATTTCTCAAACTCCTTAGTCACAAAAACAATATACAAGTTACAGCCATCCGCTAAATTAGTAATAAATTGTATAAGAAAAGCGTGAAACTGTATCAGCTTCTTGTCTTGTTTTGAACACTCATCAATTTTGAGAAATTAATTTTTAGCACATATTTCTTTGCAATTTTGTATATAATTATTGCTATTGCTAAAAATCGGGTTAAAGAATATGCTTGGGGCCAAGAAATTTAATTTTAAAATTTATTATCAAGGGGAAGTTTATATAAACAAGTTGTTGTGATTATAATGCTTTACAAAATATTTTAATTAAATTAGCTTAGCTCTGTTTTTTTGAATGAAAAATTAAAAAAAACTAAAATAATTCTGTGAAAGAATGAACATATTTATTTGATGTATTTAGTTAGCCACTCAGTACGGAAAATGAATTTCAGTGGGGCTTATTGAAATTAGACCGACCCAGCCAACCCTGTAAGGGATAGACACAATTTCGTGCGAACAAAGACCAACTAGAGGGGCCCCGGGGTATTTAACACCGATCAACCAAACGGATACGATTCCCTCACGGAAAACACCAGAACAACAAGGGTGATTCGGAACCACCCCTTTTGCCATAAGCCACCGCGTTCCATGTGGTGTTAATTTCTCTTATCATAATGCCCTTAAAAAAAGCACCGATCATTAAAATCAAAGGCGATATTTTTACGCACAAGTTTTTTGGCAGTAAATTTTGCAAGCTGAAATTCACATATGGCTGTGCTTTTTCATAATGAAGAAGCCCAAATTAAGTTCTTTAATTTAAACAAGACCATCTCAAAATAAATTTTAATTTGGCGTTTATTAAAACAGTGTGGTGTATGGAAGCTAGTATAATCGTTGAGCGTAGGGTGACCATAGTACATTTTTTCCGGACAGTCCCCTTTTTGGGGGCCTAAATCCCTGTCCAGTTCTTTTATGAAAAAAAGGGAAATATCCGTTTTCCCCCCATTTCGACGATTTGTTGGGTAATCAAATTATTTACGTCCAAAATCATCGCAGTGGATAAAACAACACTAAAACAGATAAACAAAAAGGTAATCCCTTTAGTTGCCATTTTTCGTCAAAACAGACGAAAAAAAAAGGGAGTATGGTAAATTGTTCTTTGGGGAAAGGGGCCTCCCGGGAGCTGTGGCTTTGCCCCCCAGGTAAAATTTAGGCCCCCT
>JAMZAV010006535.1:0-34931 GCA_024449915.1 Sweltsa coloradensis
CTGCCCTATAATCCGGTCACCTGATCCATGCTAGGGCGACGGTCGTCGCCCGAAAGCCAAGCGAGGATGTTTAGGCGACGACGAACCGCGGCCTGATACAGCTACCAGAGTTGTTTTTTTTTCAGTTATGTGCACACGCCCCCCCCCAAAAAGATTTACAATCTTGAAACTCTGTATATTACCTAATATGTGGTCCATGACCTAAAAAAAAAAAAAATCAACCCGATCCGATAAACCCGTTCAGTGTAAAAAAAAAGGCCTTCAACATCGCCGAAAACCTTCCGGGCGGCGGCTGGCTAGTTAGTTAGCTAGCTAATTCTTCGCGGAGATATATTGAGCCCTACAGAGAAAACGGGTAAATTTAGAACTTTGAAACTTAGACCACACTAGATGTACTCAGACGCAGTGCCTTTTGCTTTAAAAAACAAAATGGGGGTACAGGGACCGGAAAAAGAAAATCAAAGTTAGGATGATAATGAAAACCCCCGGTAATTAATAAGGCGTGGTAATTTGTACAACTTGAAATTAAACATACTTTTTTACTATTATAAATATCTAGCGTCCAAAAACACAAGGGACTAAAATTGGGGAGACTGTGGGCCCAAAAAATGTCAAAAAAAACAACTCTGAACTTAAAAAATTCATCATTTAAAGAAAAACCCCAATAACTGAGAAGTTTCAAAACGTAAAAATACACTTAAAAAATCGTTTATTCTTTGTCTTTTTTGAATATGGAAAGTAAAAGGGGGAAAACGGGTACCGGAGAAGGGAAAAATCAAAATTTTTTAAAAGCTAGGTAATTCCGTTACTCTTAATAAATAAAACGCCATACAGAAGAAAACTGTACATCTTAAAAACTTTGAAACAAAGGAACCACACTTTGATGTCCCTCATGCGCAATCACTTTAGCTTTAAAAAAAACTAAAAACCGGGGCAATAGGGAACGGGGAAAATCAAAATGAAAATCAAAAAAAACGCGTGATTACTCAGGCGTAGTAACTTGTACAAACTTCGAAATTAAAACATGATCTAACCATTTAAAAATTTTCTAGCGCCCAAAAAAACAAGGGGGGGGCGAATTTGGGAGGAACCGTGCCCAAAAAAGTAAAAAAAAAAACAACTCTCAACTAAAACAAAATTTAATCATTCAAAGTCCATCATTCACGCCTTGATGGGAAAAACCAAACAGCAAAAAAGATGTAATATCCCCCAAAAAAATACAAAAATTTGTAAAAAAAAAAAAAAAAAAAACGGCAGTCAAGCTCTCCTTCAAAGTCTTTGAAAAGGTGAATGCTGTGAGATATAGAAGTTAAAGCCAAGCTTTTAAATTCTTTCTCCCTAGTTTCGCAATTGAAAAAAAGTAAGATCATTTCGCCTGTTGACGAGCGCCAAGCCAACCATTTTCGTGGTAAAAAAAGTAAAAAATTTTAAACTAAAAAAAATCAAAAAAAAAAAATTGCTTGGCAAAAGACTTTTGAGAGTTCTCATAATGAAACCAAATTCAATGGCCAAGCATATTTTTTTTTTTATAATTTGAGTTTAAAAATTTTACTTTTTTTACCACGAAAATGGTTGGCTTGGCGCTCGTCAACAGGCGAAATGTTTCTTACTTTTTTTTCAATGCGAAACTAGGGAGGAAAGAATGAAAAGCTTGGCTCAACTTCTATATCTCACAGAAATTTCACAGTCGAAGACTTTTGAAGGAGAGCTTGGCTGCCGATTTTTTTTTTTTTTTTTTTTTACAAATTTTTTTTATTTGTGGGGTATTGAAACTACTTCTAAACCCCAAAAAAAGATCGCCCCCCCCCCCCCACACACAACAATGTCATCCTTGTGAATTGTGATTTTTTGGGCCGAGTTCCAAAATAATTTTTAAATTTAAACATCACTTTTGTGTTTTAGAAGATTGGCAGATTGCAAAACAGGCAACAATGATTTAAAGATAAGGAAACTATGCAGTGCTGTCTTTTAAAGCTAGAAATAAACCCCCCTCTTTGTCAACATATTCAGCAAATGTTTTACACGCTAGACAAAATTAATGATGACAATAAAAAAATACGGTTTTTTTTTTCATATCCCAAGGTCACCATCAGGACCCAATGATGCCTATAAATAAAACCGCAAATTCTGGGAAACCATAAACATTCTTTACATTGCCCTTGATGAGACCCGTCTAGATAATTTGTGACACTCATTCTTCCTGCCAATTAATTTAATTACAAGGGCTCGCCAAGGCCGGCATCATATGGGGCAGAGGACGTGTCGGTGAAACCACTCATGTCTTCTTCACCCCTGTGTGGCTGATAACAGTGTCGCCGTGTTTTAAGGGGGCCCAGTTGTAACGTGACAATTGTTTAATTACATTCAACTCGAATACGTAACAGGGGGGCGTGGTCACGGCTAGAGATCGGGAAAATAATATAGCATAGTAATTGGTTGTAAAAAAGCGAGACAATGTCCAGCTATCTTAATCGCAAGACTGTTCCCTGTTGGACAAGTGGGCACCGTCGAGCAGGCGCCTATGAGGAAAGTAAGTCCCAAGGCCAACTCGCCATGAGCAGGACTTGGGTTATATACGTTGTAGGCTTACAGGAAACAAGATGTAATCTAAAAGCGTTGAAACATCGATTAATTCCGCTGCTTAGAGAAGATTCTACGGTTTTATGCTTGCTGGGTATTTTCTTAGTACCTAACTATATGTTCGAGATTAATATAATGTTTCGTTAACAACTTAACAATATCGAATCTAAATGAAACGAAAACTGAAATAAAATCATATCAAAAAGGTGGCTTAACCCAAAAGCGACTGTAAATAAGTTCGCGAAGCTGTATTGTTCGGTTTACGAAAATCTTTTCCACACAGGAATTATTAATTTAATTTTACGCAACGCCTATATCCAGCCTGTAACTCCTAATCAGGGGATAATTCTGGACTAATTCTGTATCTTTTGAATTGGTTTTTAAACCGTGCTTGACCCGCGGGTTACTCTGTTTGAAGTCAGCATTGATAATTCATTAAATGTTCGTCTCTTCGGTAGCTACCGGACCAGTAGTACGGAAATTAACATGTTTGACTATTTAAACTACCAAACCTTAATATATTAGTCCCGTTACAACAAAATCTACCGGAGTTACAGTTTCTTGCGTTGCACGATTATTTTCGCCCGCCGGTACCCAATTTTAAAAAATTTGGTACCTTCTGGTGAAAAAAAATTGTACAAAAAGCCAGAAAATACAGACAACCAGTTTCCTTTTGTTTTTCGGGTTTCAGATAAAGAAGTGTAGAAACAAAAAAAACTTTCTGCTCAAAATTCAATTTTGAACAAGCTGGATTGGGTACGGGTTTAAAATTTAATATAATTTATTGATTCTGAGGTTATGTCCCGATAAAAAAAGCCAAAAATATAATCTGCTCTTTAATTAAGTCCGTCTTTCAATCTACTAACTTTTCAGACGTATTTACTGCATTCTTTAGAAATCATATTTGGGTCTAGGGATTCCCCTTAAGCCGCCCTCGGTGGCACATACGATTAGGGCCCTGGTCCGAATAGTATGGCTCTACGAGGACGTGGGTTCGAATACCGCATATGGTTTGGGTTTTTTATATCGTCCTCCAACTTCATCTATCACCGCTCATCGTCTCGAAAAGCCTTAGTGCATTAATAGACGTAAATCAAATCAAATCAAATCACAAATCACCTTCATCCTTCTAAAAGGTAGACGGTCTCACTCCAAGCGACACTTGCAGAGAGAAAACACAGTGAGACTGTGAGACCTGAACAGTGCAAAGTATTGGCAATATCGGCCACCACTCCACACAAAGAGGTGGACCACGCGAAGGCTCTAGCGCGGGACATCAATAGTTCAGTACATACCGCCGGCAGTTCTGTCTGGAAACTCCTCCCAACGTTTTCCACTCAAATGACGCTCGACACAATGAATTTCATCTCTGAAACTCTTTCAGAGAGTATTGCGGGCGGCAGATATCAAACAACATGATGCGTGTTGGGCAAGAATGTAGGTACTATAGTTCTAAATATGTGTCGTTACTACCGACTATATATACAGGCACGTCCAACCAAACAATCTAACAATTCTATAGTCATAGAGATGAACAAGATTTTTCTGCATGGACAAGTAACTAATTGAAGTCATTTTTATTTTATTTTTGAATTTCAGGATCTTAGGGTACACAACTAAAGTGTAATTTTCCCCCATACTTTAACAGGCTACCTTTATTGACATATTATGTTAACATTTTAGGGAAAAAATTGGATTTGATTTATCGTATTTATTTTTGGATGAGCGAAGCGAAGACTTCAATTTCACCGACCCCCCAACAAATTTAGCTCGGGTGTTTTTTTTTGTTTTTTTTCCGTTTTTTTCCGTCTGTTTGTTCGCTCTCTACCGGGCAAAATGGCATATGTGATTCTGATAAAAATTTGACACGACCTTCGTTTTCTCTGAAATTAGACTTGCCACGTTTTTGGGTACAATCGAAGAAATATTTTCTCATGAATATCGTACTTTTACGATTTTTTTTCGATTTTTAGTGCGATATTTTCATGACATTAGGAACCGATTCTGACCAAACGGGTGGGGATACAACGTTCATATTTCACATGCACATTAAGGTAACGGTGATGTATTGACGTTTGAAAGAAAAAGTTGAAAAAGTTAGCCAGAATCTATAGAAATAAAGGTTTTAATATTTAACACCTCAAAAAACTCAAATTAAAACAACCACACCACCGTTACCTTAATGTGCATGTGAAATATGAAACGTTGTATATCCACCCGTTTGGTCAGAATCCGCCCAAATAGCACGAAAATATAGATTTTAGATCTTTCTCACAGCCTTGTATGAAAACTTCACAGGAGATTTTATACCGAACTCACAGCCTTGTTACAAACAATCAAAGATCTCACAGACTAATGATTGTTTTGTATGGGCCGTGTTAATATGTTTTTATTATTTAAAATTAATATTAACATTTTAAAACTTGAAAAAAGCTCATCCATCGACGCGAATTAAAAAAAGCGTTTGCGAAGCTTCCTAGTTATTAAAACATTTGTTTTCTATGCTTGGCTTGAATTATGTTTATTTACTGATTTTTGTGTGTTTTATTGTTGTGGTTTAAAAATTGTGCAAATTAGCCTTTTTTAAATTCCCAATAGAAATTCATACTACAGCCACGCGATTCTCATGATTTTTTTAAATTGACCAAACAATAAAAAATTACATTTTGTAATTTTGAAAAAATATGTTGCAGCTCCAAAAGGCACCCCCGAAGAATGGGACGAAACATAACCTTGTGACGCCAAGGGGTTAAGAAGGGAATGGGACACATTTGGCAGTTAGCAAATAGCTATTCGCTCGGCCAAGATGCATCCGACGTATATGAAACTTTGCAAAGTTGTTAATAAAGCATACATAGACAGCCCTGTGGTCATAGATTTTACAAATTTTGACTTAATCAGTCAGAAAAAAATCACGAAGATGGACAAATTTGGAGTTTTTAGCAAAATCAAAATTCGTGAAAACTGATTTAATTTTTATAAATTAATTTAAAACAAAATTTACAAATGTGTTACTGTAGAGCCCTATAATTCCACATTTGTGACAAATGTTCAAAATTTCAGACACCTGTGGTGTCAGTTGGCCGAGCGAACAGCAATTTGCCTAAAACGCATGTCCTATACTCTCTTAAGTTTCATACGAATAAAATATATATGTCCACATGAATACATTTAACTCAATGTCGTCATAATGTTAAAAAAATGACACTCAAAGCGGATTACCACTGGTCACGCTTACATTAAAAAATTACGAGTTTTTTTAAGTACCAGGAAGTGTGGGGTCAAAAAATAAAAAATCTTAGTGTGATTTTACCCTGGTCATCTGCTAAAGTGTGTTTTTTTACTAAGTCACTTTCCTTGCTAATAAAAGTAGTCTTATATTAAATAACGTCAGCTCTGAGAGCGTCTACTCACCCGCGCGGCTACGCCGGTAGACTGAGACTACCTGTTGCTCGTGTCAGCGCGCTATCTTATCAGCACGCCCGACATGTTTACCCTCTCTCGCGATGATAGTTTCAGTGATCGCTCCAAACAAGAGAGTACGCATTCTGATAGTTATTATCGCTGAAACTGTAAAACAACCAGACATTAACCTCGATCGCACCGAGTTCTCTTTGCCCGACGTTGCGTAATTCTGTTACACTCGTGCGTACATTCACCTCCTACTTCATGTGGTACGTTGCGTTTTGGTTAATATGATGTACACGAGATTGTGCTCGACGTACTCTTTAAGTCACATAAAAAGGTACGTGGCATTCATAAAAAAAATAAAAGAATCGAACCTAAAAAACAAATGGTGATAAATAATATTTCTTTGGAAGCCTGCCCAGGGTGCAATGTATGCCGTCTGCAGGTGAACTTAGTATGTTGCGGATACGACAGTTGTGAAGGGATGTCCAAGAGCTGTTAAACATGACGCATTAACGACCGAGGAAAACGGATTGTCGTTCTCGACGGGATTTGAACTCAAGACCTCACGAATCAGAGCCGCGCGCTTAATGCTCGAGGTAGCAGCTTCTCGTTATTGCAAATGTGTGCCTTGCGTAGGTATTCCTACGGTGATTCTATCATACCCTACAAGCAGACTTATTTAAGTTAATAATAATGCCTGATCAACATTTTTTTGTGAATAAGTTATATTTTCTTATGTACCTTTCTCCTTAAGCTTTGTTTACTATCAAACAATGCTAGGGTCAACTTCCCACAGTGTAAAGCAAAACAAACTAACATTGTTGTATCTGTTTGACTACTAAACCAGAGATTAAACAAGAACGCGCATTCACTGATTTTACTCACAACTCTCACACATTCAACGTTTCTGCCTAAAGGCTGTTTTCACATTTTATCAAATATGTGTATAAAAATAATGTAGTGAATGGGATTGAAACCAGGCGCTCAAGGACGCTATAATACACTTCGTTTTTGGCGCTGTAGACCATCAAAACACACCTTTTTAATTTTCTCTGACCGAACACACGGCAAATATATCCCCTTCATAATAAATTTATACCTCAACTACACCTAGAAGCATTTATCGTAGAAAGTTGTATTTTCTTGAGAATAGTGGTCAACTTTTTTCCTTCACTTCACCAAAGAGAAAAAGTTGGATTTTACACATAGGTACTTGCTACGAGTTTTTCCGTAACCAGTATTTTCCATCATCGTGTTAACGCCAAATGGAAAAATTCGTAACAAACACGATATTGCGAAAAATCCATTTTGATGCATGCCCCTTTCGTAAACCCGAGAAAAATGGTTGAACGTTAATATCACAGAAAACACAACCATAACTAAGTTTAATACTGTGCTGTATTATTTTATTGTAGTTGCAGCCGTTTGAAATTATTGTTTATACGATGCAATTTACCGTTAAACCGATTATAAAACTTTCGAGACATTAAACAATAATTTGATGTTTTTATAGCGCTGGGTTTCAATTTCTAGCACTAATTTTTTAATTAGGTACACGGGTTGGAGAAGAACATGCGATTTCTTAGACATCCCTAAAATATGTGAATACCGGTGAACAAGCTCACGACTTGACAAGCTGGGAAGTTACAGGTTAAATATTAACACTGACAAGAAGTTAGATTAATATACCAGCTTCATTATGTGATCTTTATAAAAGTACACTTAGAGTGACTTCTTCTTTATTTGCATTCTAGTTGAACGTCGCGACTTCCTCGGCTTCCTAAGTGGGAGGAATAACATCTCATCTCAACGCGAGTATTTGCATACCGCCGCGCCACGCAGCAATGAAAGCCCTTTCATTCGCCGACGTTAAACCGGAACTGAAACCCGGTAGGTCCCACGTTATTTTAAAACTTAATAGTTTAAAGTTTAAACTCATATCGTGTGTTTCCACAACGCATTAGACTCGGGAGAGAGAGTTGTTAGTGGGTAAAGATCTATGACAACCGCAAAAGCCCTGTAGCCCAGGAGTGGAAGACTTTTACCCGGACAAAATTCCGAACAAGCTGAAAATTTGCACACATGTTCAGTTGATCATTCTAAACAATAGTTGAAAAGTCCCCTAAGCTCCGCCGCGTGCGTCTTGAGATATAGTGGCAAAAGGGCGTAAGTGCCAAAAATGTTTTATTTTCAATTTCAACCATTTTTTACACTAATATGTACAAATTATTAAATATTTCTACGTCAGTAAAGTTAAAATCAGTCATAAGCTTCGACCCGTGCGTGGCAAAAGGGCGTAAGTGCCAAAAGTATGATATTTTCAATTTCAATACATTTTGACATATGTGCAAATTATTATGTATTCATACGACGAAAAACGTGAAATTGTTCCCTTTTCTTCGACCAGTGTGTCTTGACAACATGGAGGCAAAAGGGCGTAAGTGACAAAGATATGCTATTTTCAGTCTTAAAAAAACTTGTTGACATTCATATATATGCAAATTATCAAGTATTCATACGAGATAAAAGTAAAACATCTTACCCGAGCTTCGTTGCTGGCGTCTTGATAAATGGTGGCAGAAGGGCGTAACTGACATCATTTTTCTATATTTAATATAAAAAGGGCTTTTGACATTCAACTACGTTTATTGTAACATATGAATACCAAACAATGGACACTCAATGTAAAATCCATGCATGCTGATTGCTGACTGACTTGCTACGGCCAGCTTGTATGTAAAGAACCATTACAAAATTGTTGTAAGTAGCAGACTGGACATTACCAAACCTATTAAATAATATTCTCCAGCATTCTCAAACGGCTTGCATAAACGGATTTTGAAAACGATTCGAGCACGAGCTGTGGACAACATATCTTGGGCTTGACTATAGTATCACATCACGAAAGATAGAGCATGAACAAAGAAAGAATAAACATATTTCAATACCGATTTGATTTTTTAAATGTCCGAGTGGGAAATGAACGCTTACATAGCGGACTGAATTGCATGTGTGCCCGACTGGCATTGAACGCTACAAACTATGATACATCCCCTTTGTTTGCCATCAAGCCTAGAGGGGATGGAAGGATAGATCCTGGTGGACTGGCAGCATATCAAATCTAGAGCTCACAGTACTCAGTTGCAAATAAAGCGCTACTGCTCAATGAAGTAAACGAAATGTACCACATCAAAATCTATTGTGATAAAACGGAAGATAAACATAAGGCAACTTATATCTTAAAAACTACTGCATATATTTCATTTACTAATTTACTTTTGGTAACTGCAGCTAAGTAACAAGACGGTCTCCTGTGTCCGTCAAACACAACTGAACACACTGAGCCGCATTTATTCACAATCACAACATGAAACATGTATTTAGTATAGACTTCCTAGTATGGAAACAGGACGAGGTGGCGGCATCACTACACTACATGCAAAGTTTGACCACTATACAGGACAATATATGTGTCGGCATGATAGTTTAATGTATATGGGAGATTGAGCCCGCAACTCTGTGACAATAATATGTGATTTTGTCATAGTTTAACAAAAGAAGACTTCGTCGAACAGTGAAAGTCGTCTTTGTGCCAAAAGCGTCCTTCAGATCATCATTATCCAAAAAATGCTATTAAATAGTGTTGATGTTGCGGATAAACTTCAATGTGAGTGATGCCCAGTTATGCTTTTTGTCAATGAAGAAAGGGACTCTATCTTTACGCTTAACTATCGGTTTCATAGTATTATACTTTTTAAGTACGACCAGGGTAATTGGACACCAAATTAATGTCAGTTAAGTGCCATGTTTGGGATTTATCTTGAGGATGATGACCTTTAAGACTTCAATATGTTGCCGGCTGATAATCTGGCAAACGTACAAGCAAATATTTTAAATCATATGACTGAATTATATAGTTTTGTGACTTACGCCATTTTTCCACTAGGCTATATTACATCAAGAGTCACAGCTCATGATCTGTAGTGGGTGTGACACTATAGACAGCCAAGCCCAAGCTAGGTTGTCCACAGCTCCTGCTCGAATCCCTTTCAAAATCCATTTTTTATTATTTTTAACATGAGATGAGTTTTTCAAGCTTTGAATATGTTAAAACTTTCCAGCTCAAAACACACCAGATCTTCGCCAAACTATGTCTATGCATGCCGTTTGAGAATGTCAGGGTAAATTTTTATAATTTTGGTTATGTCCAATCTGCTACTAACAACGATTTGTAATGGTTCTTTATATACAAGCTGGCCATAGCAAGTCAGTCAGCATGCATGGATTTTACATTGAGTGTCTGGTATTCGTATGTTACAATAAAACGTAGTTGAATGTCAAAAGCCCTTTTTATTTAAATACTGAATTATGATGTTAGTTACGCCCTTTGCCACCATTTATCAAGACGCCAGCAACGAAGCTCGGGAGATGTTTACTTTTGTCTCGTACGAATACTATATAATTTGCATATATATGAATGTCAATAAGTGTGTTGAAACTGAAAAATAACATATCTTTGTCACTTACGCCCTTATGCCACCATGTGTCAAGACACACTGGTCGAAGAAAAGGGAACAATTTAAACGTTACCGTAGTAATGAATACATAATAACTTGCAGTTGCACATACGTATGTCAAAATGTATTGAAATTATTAAAAATATCATATTTTTGGCACTTACGCCCTTTTGCCACGCATGGGTCGAAGCTTAAGACTGATTTAACTTTACTTTCGTAGAAATATTTAATAGTTTGTAGATATTAGTGCAAAAAAATGGTTGAAATTGAAAGTAACAAATTTTTGTCACTTACGCCCTTTTGTCCACTATATTTTCAAGACGCACGTGGCGGAGTGTAGGGGACTTTTCAACTATTGTTTAGAATGATCAACTGAACATGTGTGCAAATTTTCAGCTTGTTCGGAATTTTGTCCGGGTACACCATACAAAATTTTCTTCCACTCCTGGGCTATGGCTAAACGGGCGAGTCCAGATTATTGAAAGAAAAAGCGTGCACCGCGTGTGTGATCGGTAGAGGAAAGTGTCAGTGCGGGTAAAAACAAATATGTGGAAAACACACCTGAATCGTCTTAGCTTTGCAGTTATATTAAAGCATCACATACCAAGTCTTGGTCACGTTCCTCCAAAAAAGGAATGAAAAGTTAAGTTACTTTAAAAATTAACTGAGACGTTCATCGTTCCTCAAAAGAAACTTAGTTCCTTATGGCATCACTGATTTAAAAAATAATCAATGTGATAGGAGTAAATTAATCATTACTTTTATTTATTAAAGTGAGTCCCAGGCCATCTGACGAGGGTGGCGCCATTTTCGAAAACACAAGATGTCCCATTGATATTTTTCATACTGCAGTTTACGATATCAGGTACTGGAATTCGACGGGATTACGACTGCGAAAGTAACTTATAAAGGACTGTAAATTCATTCCAAGTCTCCACGAAATATTAACTTTGACGTTACTAGTTCCTGATCTAAGAAAAGGAACGCTTTCTTCCTGAAAAAGGAACGCGTTCCTCTCCAAACCTGAACCTTCCTTATGCCTGCTGAAGGGTACACATAATTTCCCCCTGTGTGACTACTATAGGTTGATAAGGTGTTACATTTGTGAAGGGAATATTTTAGGGTTGTTTAAGATGACTTAGCCTCAATGGCTGAAGAAAACCTTGAAAAACTCTCAGCTAGGATTGCCGGCAGCCGGATTCGACCTCGTGGCCCCTAATCAAAATCTCATAAATTGTGCATGAGCCGCCACTTTCATTGTGTCACGTTTGTTACTCAGTATTTAAACTATATGATCATCATTTCGAATCTCTAGTCATAGATATCTAATATCTGCGTGTGTTTTGTAGATTTTAAAATCTGCTAATCAGATGACATTTTCTCTCCACATTTCCAAGCTGCTCCTTTCCGACATTACACTTCATCATGTAGTGATTTGCATCAACTGGCTTTATTCATATAAGCCAGCAATCTACGTGTTTCATTGCGACCTACCTATCTTCTCTCACTCAACTATTCCAGACACCTACCACAAGAATGTTTGCTTACTGACTGGGAAATATAACCGAAATCAATTTCAAGATAGTCTTTGAATCTTGAGGTGGCTGCTTTCTAAGCAAACGAATACTTCCATGCATTGCACGTACAGCACAGAAGGTTTTTCAAAAAGGCAATGTCATAGATTTTCGAAATAAAATATGCTTAATTCGATTTTGAATGGTCGTTGACAGAAGAAACCCGTTCTGCTAAACCACGTGCGCTATCGCTTCTGCTAAACCACGTGCGCTATCGCTTCTGCTAAACCACGTGCGCTATCGCTTCTGCTAAACCACGTGCGCTATCGCTTCTGCTGCGTCTGTTCCCAGAAGAAACCCGTTCTGCTAAACCACGTGCGCTATCGCTTCTGCTGCGTCTGTTCCCAGAAGAAACCCGTTCTGCTGAACCACGAAACGCTATCGCTTCTGCTGCGTCTGTTCCAGCAACGTTAGGAACATTTCTAGATTATGTTGATCGGAAACTCTCCCTCATATGGAATTAATAATATTTAAATTATTCCGGAACTGATTGTATTCAGTATTATCAGTTACATAGTTCCAGTTATTCCTGATTTAACTTCAAATGTGTATAAAGCAATATAATTTGTTTACTGGACACAATAATCTGATCAGATAGCCTAGGTCACTCAATGTCTGTTCCTACATACTAACATATTTGGTGGAGGTGCCGGTTCTATGTAGATGACGAGCGTTCTTCGTGAAACCTGGCGGAAGTCATCTAAACTATTCTTTATGCCCTCCTCCCTGGCATAACCACACCACGTTATTGGTTCACAGTGAAGTGTATACAAAACCAAGAGAAATAAGCTATGATTATTTTTTATTGTGAATTCCCAATATATTTTCTATATTCTCGACTAAATCTTTTTCTTCTCGATTCCTCGAGACTCGTGATGACGACCAGTGAAGCGCGATGTGGTCTTAGCCTCTGCGTCTTGCGTCGTGGCCTTGTTTCCAGCTAGAGGCAGAAAATACCTCCCCCCCCCCCCTGCCCTTGTCTCTCCCCCCCGTTACAGCCACCGACCCCGAACTGAACAGATCGCGTTATCAAATAAAGTTTCAACTTTAGAAATTGTTAGATATTCGGGAACGAGACGATGCGACTAAAGCATTAAATCATCTTAGCCGTGTCGTTGCCTTGGCTATCTACGGAGAAACAATAAAATAAGCAACTGAAATTTTCTTCCAAAGTAAACGTTTTATTTTTACACATACAGCTAGCTTCTAGATTTTAAAAGAAGAAATTCAAATATATTATAACACACCTGGGTACAAATCTGCCAGCTGGTATCACGTCCTGTTAGTCAGTCGGCGCGTGAGTCAAGTCTCACGATAAAAACCGAACACGACCACTGATCCACATAAGGTTTAAACAAATAAACTAAGCCGCTTCGCGAACGCTTTTTTCCAGTCGCGATGATGGATGAGCTTTTTTTTGGAATATTTTCTGTCCAATGATAACGTTTTTAAGTGGAATGTCATTATTATTTTTTTTAGTTAGGTACTTGATATTACTTGTTAATTATACACCTGTAAAAGGCTTATATTAAAAACTTTATTTCTATAAATTCAGGCTAACTTTTACAATTTTTTCTTTCAAGAGGCACTACATCACCATAATCTTTATGTCAATGTAAAATATGAACGATGTAGCCCGACCCGTCTGGTCAGAATCGGCCCAAATTTCACGAAAATATTGTATTAAAAACCGTGGAAAAATCTAAAAGTACGATTTGTATAAGAAATATTTTTTCAAATGTCTCTAAAATCATAGCATAATAATATATCATTTCAGTGATTTTAAACGTTCCCTTAAAGTTTCATCAATATCAGAGTAGCCGTTTGCCAAATATCACGAACATATCTCATTAAAATTGAAAAAGTCGTAAAAGTAGGATAATCAAAAAAAAATATTTAATCGATTATACCCAAAAACGTGGCAGGTCTAAGTATAAGAGATTTCAAAGGTCCCCTTGATTTTCATCAAGATCGCGCATTTGCCGTTTGCCCGGTATAGAAAGCGAACAAACAGACAAAAAAACTAACAAAAACAAAACACCCGAGCTATTTTTCTTAGGATAACGTAAGTGAAAAAAAAACGAAAGTGAAATTGAAGTCTTCGCTACGCTCATCCAATAAATTCTTTTTTAGAGTCAACCCACTCAGTCATACAACTGGTTTTCTGTATGTCCTGCAACAAGGATGATTGAGAATGTTTTAGGTGACCAGTGGGGTCAAGGGGGGGGGAGGGCGTGGATAGCACTTTAGGTAATTTTTGTGTCCAAGGTTCCTCCAAAAATTTCTAAACAGGGTAAGATTTCAATAATTGTGTGTTCTTATTCGATTTCGACTATTCCCGTGTACGTCGTTTATTTGTTTATATTATAAATGTTATAGAACATGGAAATTACCGTATACTACCAAAAAAGCTTTGTTAGTTCGCGTGTCTGGATGTAATCTGCGCGTGCGCTGTATCATAACATTCACAAGTCAGAACATCTCACTTCCTCCTCGGACGCAAGTCTCGGGACGCACGGCTAGACAAACATGCGCTGTTAGGAGCACAACCGTGGCAAGAATGTTACACGAGGATACGCACAATTACGAATGTCTGTAGTATTCTAATTAAACATTTCTAACCTAGACACTGATGACCTTGACAGGAATGTATCTCAAGGCCATCACAAGAATTCATTGTCAATTTCTTACTTTTAAAATGAAAAACAAAGGCTAGAACGAAAATATTAAAAACGCGAATGGATTATTTTTTAAAGTGTTTCTGTTCATGCATAAGAATTTCCAGTTTTAATATCTTCCAGGTTTGTGTACACGTACACACATCATTACGCCTGCCATGTAGCTCTACTTCTTATTCTGTAAGTATCGGGTTCGAATGTCGCCACAGGGATCCTGGAAAATAATTCCTATAATATAGTTATAGAATTTCTCTCAGTCAATATCTATGAGGTGCTGTGAGTCTCTTGATGTGAAACATGCATTGGGTTATATTTACTAATCCTTGATTGGTTTTAATTTTAATGGCATCGGAAAAGTACGTGGAGTTTGTCATAATAAAATACAACTAGGGACTTATAAATACATTTCTTCGGCCCCAAAAAGTGTGTTCATCGCTATCACTTATTGGATTTATATCGGTTATCTATCATTTACATGGCAATTTAGCAAATTGAGTGAATGGTACACCTATATTTCCAATTAACTAAAATACGTTAACTAATCTATTATATTAAATTCTTCAATATTATCATAGTTTTAACCATTGTGTTAAGTGTTGAATTTCAAATGGAAATTAAATATGTACATTACGAGTACATAACTGTGCATACTTGGTAATTCAAGTGTTCATGTTAGCTGGGGGTGGAAATAAGATGAGAATCTCGTGTGTGCCAAGCTAAACACGTAATCTCTTAATCAACAAGAGAGCCGGGCACTCTTCAATGAAGACACAAAGAAGATACTGAACAGGGTTTAACGTCTCATTGTTTCAAATGCACTAATTAATTATTCAGTCCGGAGCAATTAACGAGGAAGTCTCGTCATCGGCTCAGGCGGACTAGCAACATTATCCTTTCTTTCTTCGTTCTATCACAGTGAGAGTCGATGAGACTGAGTGAAACAAGAGTAGGATGCAAGAGCTTAAGTCAGCTACAAGATACTCTCATTAATGTTTAAGACTTGAATAAAACATGTTTGTATTTAGTTGCTCACTGGATTAGAAGGTTTTGTTTTATGAAGGTGGAGTAAGAAGCACTGCCTCCTAGATCTAGATGCTACTCGAGGCTCTTCGTTCCACGAGTAGCGTCTAGGAGGCAGTGGAAGAAGAACCGTTGCGTACCTGACCACCAGAGTCGATAAAGAAGTTCCCCCCAACGGGGAAACTGCTACTCTGGCAGTACTCACAGCAGTTGAAACTATAGGGTGTTGCAGAAAGTATTCAACAACACAGTAACTGGCTGACGGTGCACTTACCTTATCAAAACTAATAAAATATTAAAATTAAAATAATATTCATTAATTGAATGCATATCAAAATTTTAATATATTAAAATAAAATTTTAAAAATAAAATTATCAGGCCTATATAAGATAAAATTTATTAGCTTTAACTGGCCGTAGAAACATTAACTACAGTACATGTTACTATTATATCAGTGAAATACATAACACGCTACATTGTACAAAGTTCAACAAAGTTCAACAAAGTTCAGTGTGCTTCCGTAGTAAGTATAGTAGTTATACGAGTAAGACTTGTTATCAAGCGTGTTCACACGACTGACTCGTAGCCCTCAGGGTCGGCAAGTTGTTAGGGTGTCAGAATACCTCGCATCAACAGGACGGTAGTTGGTCGATCACAGCTAAGAACTTCGAGGTCAGCAATTCGCAATGTTCGCTGGTAGAAATTTAATCCATTTCCATTTTGAACGACGATAATTTTTAGAACGATGCTGGGATGATGTGACTAAAATAATATGAACTTTTTAGTGTGCCCAACATATGACCATGAAAACCAGATATTACCCCGTGTAGGTAGTTAAGTTATAAACATGAAACCCCTAGGAGTAGGTGCTAGGCTCGCTAATGGGAGCCAGGCCTCTGTGGTCAGTGCGGCGTTCTCCACCCTCGCCACAATGTAGGCTTCAAGGGTCGACGTCGGTCTCCATTGTCGAGTGAAGGCATCGAGTAGACCTAAACCAATTGTTTCATGGGAAGTTGGGCTCTGCGGGATGTCAGCACCAGTGACAAATTGACTTATGAGGGATTCGAACCCACGTCCTCGTAGAGGACTTCCCCTTCTATATTTCTTCTAATAAATGTAAGTCGACCGTCATTTTAAATTAACTGTCAAACATCGTGAGAGAGCCACCTGAGGACGGTCTCACATGGTATTTCAAATGTGAAAGTGAGTGAGTTAGTTCACAAGTAAAACATGCAAAATTGAGATTCGAAAATAGCAATTGGCCGAAACGAGTTGAGGAGTGAGTGAAGTCACAAGCCACACTCCCTTTCACATGGTGATAAAACTCACTTTATATTCGAGAATAAGGGTCCAGGCGTCCAAGTGGTTATAAATTTGTTATTCTTTGTTATGTCTTTTAAGAGTGGCCGTAGTGACAAAGTAAGGTTATATTATGTAAGCACCCTCTGTTGCTTAAATTCGTGATTTTTTTTAAGTTGCAAAAATCCCTTCAAATTCAGTTTACATGTGTATCACTTGAATTGTGATTGAATGTAACCAACTTCCAATTCGCGATAGTTTAGTTGATACCACGAACTAGCAAAATTAGCAATTATGTATTTAAACGCGAATTAAGTCACGAAATTTCAAACAATTTTTTTAAAATTTTGGTGGAGGTGCCAGGTAGGTATTCGAAATTGAATTAATCCTGGCTGGTACATATGGTGGAGGTGCCGGGTCATAAAAACGCGATTGTGAAAAAAAAAAAAAAAATCGTTTGTGTGCGAATAAGTTTAAAATAATTTATATCAAAATATTGACATAACACAAAAAATGCATAATTTCGTAATTTTGGTGGAGGTGCCGGGTAGTAAAATTAATCAGTTAGTAAAAACTGTAAGAAACTTTGAAAACTGAAGGTTAAAATTGAGCTTAAAATTTAAACTGATTCTCACTCTATTGTGCTTGTTTTTCTTTTAAATTAAAGGGGCTAAAAACCACAAAAATTATTTTTTACCACGTGATCTAAAGCACAATACTACACATGAACGTTTAAAAAATTTTATCTTGTAACTGTGATCTACCACGAATTTTTTAATTTTTTTGATCCAGAAATTGGCGAAAATTGGTGTTTTGGAAATTTCCTAAATCGGCTTTAACCTGCTTCTTTTTTGGTCCACATAGATACTAGAGCATAGTACCAATCTAAAATGCCCCTTTATAACATCGTGTCTTGAAACTGTGCCCAAATATACCCTCAAACACGCAAAAATATGCATTCCAAAATCACACCCTTCTTGATAATCAGCATATTTTTTACCGAACCACTTACTCAAATTACAAAACAAAATATAGAGGATTAACAGAAAAGGCTGTAGAGTAGGTACGTCAATAATGGCCAATATTTTTTTGGATAAAAATCCTCCAAGGTCAAGTGGCATAAAGATAGTCCCCATGTTATTTCTTATTTTTTGCCGATGGGACCTAGCTCGGAAAATGTCATGTTTGACAATTTTTTGGGAAGTCATGGTGGCCAGCCCCAATAATTTTTCTGTTAATTGCTAAATTCATTACTTTTTAGCCTGAATGAAATATATTTTTTGAGTTTAGCGGTTAAATACCCCTTTAATCATAAATTGTCATGGAGTTTGTGATACTGATAATTTAAATTGAGGCATTTTTTTTAGTTTGCATTATCAATTTTTTTTTGTAAATAACGATAAATCACGAATTTTATTTTTAAGACGCGAATTTTCAACCTTTCAAAACATTTTTGCACATCTCTACTAGTTAATAGGCCTAGTGTGCACTGGACGACTTGACTTAGTGAGTGCATAAGCAGTCAATTTCTTACACCCCCCCCCCCAAGTTGCAAATTAAACACCAGAATCAAAATAAAACAGGGCGCAAAGTATTTCGTTAAAAAATTACGAATAACAGGCCGGGGAGTAGCTATACTTAATCAACATTCGGCGAAGAAGATTACAAAACATAAATAATTCTCAAAATGGCAAATCTTTTGTGGTGGTGCCGGGCAGAGTCGATAAAGAAGTTTCCCCAAACTTCTTTATCGACTCTGGTGCCGGGTAAGCTTACCACTTGACGAAGGTTCGTCTTTTGTTCCAGCATTCAAGATGGTGCAGGCGCCGGGTCATACTTTTCCAAACGTTCTGTGGAGCTAGTTACTCCCCCCTTACTCCCAGAGTCACCAAACACTTTCTATATCATCCAATTGTTGGAGGGCAGTACCAACATATGTCAAAGAAGTGGACACGAATGAAAGGACATAAAGAAATATCAAGAGGAGAGCTATTAGAAACTACAGATGTAAGAAACTACAGGGATTCAAATGACTTTTACTTGATGACAGAAGTGTATGTGAAACCCCCTTGGCGGTCAATAATGATATTTTGAATTTATATATTTGGATTTGCTATATAATATTATGTTTTTATATGCTTTTAAATTTATTTTAGTCTGTCTCAATGTAACATGGCAGCAATGCTGTATTTGAGTGAACCAATAAATAAATACAAAGACTTTTGCCAATCGAACGTCGTGACCGGATATTATCGTGAGACGTGACTCACGCACAGACGGACGGACAGAAAGGTCATGCTTATGTTATGTACCCTGCCCAGCTGCAAACCTAGTCAGTTGGCATGGTTGGTATAGCTGCTTTCAACACAACATGACGCACCCTTGAGCTACTTCTGATACCTAGTCAGTCAAGCCAACCTACCCAGCTGCAGTAGCCACATTTGACCTGAATGTTGGTAGAACTGCTTTCAACACAACATGACGCACCCTTGAGCTACTTCTGATTACTCTTAACGTATTTCTTAGTTTCTTTGGTTTGGATGGAATTGCTTTAAAATGTAATCAACGAAAGAAAGAAAACTGTGATAGTTAGAAAATTAATTAAGTTTCTAGAACTTGCGCGGTGTAGCCGTCTAGTTCGCAATAGTGTCAGTCCCGCGAACCTCATTTCTAGATGTAAGACTCGACTTCCTTGAATACAGTGAACAACACAATAATTATTTAATAATTACATCAGTTAGTGGAATTTTTCCAGGAGTATTCACTTGTTTAATGTGTTTTTACATTATTCTAAAACAATCGTAGCAAGTTTAAAGCATTCCATCGTCATAATTGTACCACCTTATTAACATCAATGTTCATAACAATCGATTGTTGTTACATTTGTAATAATTGTATTTATATAAACATTTACCCCGTGGCCATCCAATGTCAATCACCAAGATTGAATTTAATAACAGATGCATAAAACCATAACACATTACATTAAATGTTGTAGTAATGCTCTGATTGCATATCGGCATCTATTCCTATTGACCCAGTCTTCAAAATGTACATTGGCCCGGCATGAAACACAGGCAGCTTCATTTTTTTCTTCCCCTTCCACAAACTCCGTCCCACGCATCTTTCCTGACACTCTCTTGCCGTCTTTCTCGCAGTCTGCCTTGGGCCTCCTTACACGCATTCCACTTCCATACTTCTTCCGAGCAATCTTGTTCTCTACATCATTTTGACATGTTCAAACACTTCACACGCTCTCCCCAAATCGCCCCATTAAATTCCTCCCGTATTCCTGAAATTTCTTATTCCTTCTTTTATCCTCTATTCAGCTATTACTGACGATGCTTGCCACAAAATTACTATGTATAATTTCAAAAACTTTTCCCTTTTCCCGTTTAAAAGAGTTTTAAACTTACAAAAAAAGAACTTTAATTGTCGCAATTTACTTGAACTGCCGGTGATGGAACTTGGTCGCGAATTCGTAAAGTGGCCGAGTTTGCCTGACGGACTCTAGGCAGCACGCACCCACACGTACACAGCCTCATTCGATTGACAACATTTACGTAGCCCGCGGCTCTGCTCACCACTCAGGCGTCAGGCACGTTCCACTCACTCACTCGTCGGACCGGGCGCAGTTTTAAACAAACACGGAGGAATTAAATTACAGAACTTACACGTACTAGAATACCACCCCATGTGAGGCAAGCGCAAGGTTAGGTTAGTGCTGGTCTAAAGAACTGCACTGGTCTATTTTCACTCTCTTTTTGCACATGCGCGTGGGACCAAAAGGGTTTTCCAGCTTCCGCTGTAGGGACCGTTACTCCTTTTCGGTTAAAAGTCCTTTATATTTAAAATGGAATCTTTAAAGGTTTTGTTGTTTTTTTGTTGTTGTGTATTTTGGAGTATTTTAGTTAAAAACATGACGATTTTATTTTGGACCCCCCCCCCCCCCAACCGAAGAAGTTCCTGTTAAACACCCTCGCGCATGTGCAGAAAGTGGGTGAAAAAAAAAAAATCTCTTCTTGGCACCCCAAGGGAGTAAAGGCGACCTTAATTGTTAATTTAATTTTAAATTCTCTCCGATTAGTCACTAGGACCTCGCCTATGAATGTAGCTCACAACCTATCAAATAGTAAAGCAACGTTTAGTAATAATATTCTGTTCCATTTTCAAACGTTACTTTAAAATTCATTGTACAAAGCGAACGATATTTTAAACAAGAAGTAAAAAAATTTGACGTTTAATTTAAATCTGACGTTCAAATCAGATACAGAAAGGAGGTCGAATTCCCGTACACCGTTTAAATCCCAAGGACAAATAAAGCAAAATAGTTTTGCGAGTTTTCAACAAAACTAAAATAACTCATTATGAATAAATGATTTTTAAATACCCTTCCCGGCTGTAAAAAGTTTTTAAAATTCTAAATTGCAATATTGATCTCTTTAAGATTATCATTATTCTTGGTTAACACGTTTTATTCCACTGCGTTTGCTGACCAGTATTTCGAGGGGACTTCTGCCCATCTCCCTAGATTACGCCTTATGTTAAGGTGACAGTATCTTATTTTATTGGTTGAACAGATAATTTGTGAATAAACTCTGTAGCCTCTTATTTAACAAGCACCAACGTTTGGAAACTGACAGAGATTTAGCGAATCTACCAACTTTATAATTATCTCGAGACGCTTAGTCGATCTGTATAAATGAAACCTGTTGGATAGTAGGTATTGTCGCAAAAGTGAACACAGCCTCGTCGCAGGTAGGGCCTACCTTTGATAAACACAGCCTCGTCGCAGGTAGGGCCTACCTTTGATAAACACAGCCTCGTCGCAGGTAGGGCCTACCTTTGATAAACACAGCCTCGTCGCAGGTAGGGCCTACCTTTGATAAACGTCGTTCCACGAGTTGTTTAATAAAGACCTTTGAAGAGCAAGCTTAAAGTTTTTAACGAGTTCTCTATTAGCCAAGACGCCTGCACATAACTTTGCTCACCATTATTAATTATTTACTAATTGGATTTTGCATGGGAAAGAAGCATCTTACAGCCTTGAGCACATAATAACACAAATAAAAAGTGCTGAAATTGTGTTACTAAAGATAACAATATTAAATTTAATTGAATAAAGTTCAAAACTAAGTATCTCATTTTTGTTAAACGCAGTTTATAGTATCTCCTTATATGAGTATTATTAATTATTATTACATGACAAGGCTGTTCACGGAAAGATCAATACTAATTAGTATCCGATGTTAATTAATGTTTGCCAGGCCTCGTAATGCGCAACTATCAAATGTAAAGCTCTAGGCAGTAGGGCACCATATTATATTCAATCGCATTAATTCAATCGGTGACATTTTGCTGATATTGTAAATCATCTTGGAAACATATGTTTGAAATTGTACTAAATTTTAATAATATTGAATTGAATAAACCCACATTCCAATATTAAATAAAGTCTTTTACTTTTAGCACACAATCAATACGATTATCCCATTTTAAAATGGAATTACCCATTTATATTCAAATTCAATTAAATGTGCTAGAACAATAACGCAAGCAATTTTGAGACTGTATTATATTCAGTCTCCGTCATGGCTACAGTTTGCGCTAGTATTTCTACCACATTCAGTTTAAATGAGGTTACATTACCATTGTGCATATTTATTACACTATCTTACTTAGCCAATATCCAACAAGAACTTACCCCACACTGATATAGCTGCTCCATCAGAAGTTTGCTGATGTTGACGTCACCTGCGGGCTAGTTCTAGCCAATCATAATTATTCGAAATACTGTTCGCTCATTGGCCCGCCAAAGTCGCTAGCACATGCAAACTTCCGATGGAGCAGCTATATGTCTCTAACACATTACTGAACTGTTCGCTCATTGGTTCGAAACTTCTAACTGTAAACCCCCAACCCACATTTCGCTCTGGGTCAAAGTCAAAACTACTTACGAACATAATATTATATCTCAATTTCATTAATCGGGTAACACTCTCGTAGGTGTAATTGATTTTACGGTAATCAATTTCGAAATCAAAAAATCCATCTCAGCGGGGTAAAAAATAAAATTATATTATCGTGCCCAACTCACTCAGCGGAGGTCGTAATCCACCCCAACCATCAACCTTGTTCCGTATCAGATGGCTGAGATAGAATACTCTATTCTTCTTGGGTTGGATGTCGTGCAACGTAAAACTTCGGTTCTCTCTGATTGGTGGAGATAAATCCGATTCGTTTAGAACTTTGATTAATTATGAGCTGCAGAAGGGAAGGGACGCTATCAACGTGGGTTGTATTGTGGGGTTCTAAGAACACCACAAAAACGTTTGTCAATAAAAGCAGCAGTCATCTTCAATAAATATTTCGTCCTAGAAAATAACTCACGATAATAATATCGATTCGTCTCATATAGCAATAAAGCAATAATGTTGAGCATAAAAAAATACCATCACTAATAACTACATTTTTATATTTTACACAATCTTAATTGGATTGGTTTTAAAGATATTGATTTATCCAGTTTCAATTAAAAAGAATTATTTAAAACTATCGTTAAATAATGTTTTTTATTATTTTCGTTTTTATATTTGATGTTGCTGTTGTTGTTGCTATTTGTATCATCAGCCAACACAGTTTGGTGGAAATTAACAGTAAAAACTGGCCACACAAAATGGTTATTTAAAAATACAATTTTTTGGGGGTTTTACATTTTGTAGCATGCAGTTCCAATAACGACGTAAACGGAAGAACCATTTTAATGTTGCTGGTGGGATATCGCTGCAAGTAGTTACACCAATAGTTTATTGGATGAGCGTAGCGAGCGAAGCGAGCGAAGCGAAGATTACATTTCACTACACAGGAAAAAAAAATCCGAAATGTTTTTTTTTTTCTTTTTTTTTCTGTATTTTTGTGTGTCTGTTAACACGATTCCGGCTAAACCGATCCTCCAATTGCAATGAAATTTTATGGAGGCCTTCGAAATCTCTGAACGAAGAACTGCCACGTTTTTGAGCGCAATCGAAAAATTATTTCTCATTAAAATCGCAACCTTGCGATTTTTTTCGATTTTTAAAAATTTCTTCAGCTTATAACACCTACATACCTTATCCGATTTTAATGATTTTTTGACAGAACCTTAATTTTATGAATCTAGGTATTCGTGAGAAAATTGAGCGCAATCAAAAAAACTATTTCTCATGAAAATCAAAATTTTACGTTTTTTTTCTTTTTTAAAACAATTCTTTGACTTATAACACCTACATGCTTTATCCTATTGTAATAATTTTTTCACAGAACCTTAATGTTATGAATTCAGATATTTGTGTAAAATTTGTGCGCCACATCAAGAATGATTTCTTATGAAAATGTTCAATATTACGATTTTTTCCTTTTTTTAAATGACAATTAATTAAAAAAAAAAATTAAGTTAATTTTTTTTTAATTTAATTTAATTTTAAAAAAAAATCTTCAACTTAGTTTTGATTTTTTCACAGAACAACAGAAAATCCGCATAACACATGGCAGCTCAATGCACCAATTACGCTCATCCAACAACGCGGCGGGACTTAAGCGTTTTCCTAGTTTATTTATATAAGAGTCTCGTACAGCACAAGTACCATGGCTTGGGTTTTGATCTCGTCGTCTTCTGCCCCCTTTATTTTGCGTCTGACGAGTGAGACGTTGACGATCCAAGGTCTGTTAAATAAGACTCAATCTTAGCGTTTGACTGATGGACTGAAGATATCCGTACTAGAAGTTTATCACAGGATTGAACGTGATCTTATTAAGAATTTAGTACACCATCACTGCATCAAACCTTGACCCGGCGCCTCCACCGAGATATAAACATTTTCGTACATCCAACCTTTTACAATCCAATCCAACTCAATCGTGCAAACTTGTTTTATTATCAATTGACTGATGAAATTCAGTGATAACTTAATTGACAAAATAAAATAATCTCTATGTATTATGTTAATTCTACTACTTAATTTATGATATAGTTGTTCTAACGAAAGAAAACGAATTCAGATAGCTCGAAATTGTTTTCCCAACAAAACAACTATATCAACTCTATTCACGCTATAGCTCAGCGTGGATCTAGCACACGGAGGAACTCTGTGATCAAGCACAGATAATTTTTGCTTGTGTTGGTAAAAGATATTTCTCTTTCATTCACAAAGGCGACATTCATTTTACAGCGCATTCATTCTACCCCCACCATTACAAAGCATCTGCATTCGTTGGAGCTTGTATAATATGAGACTGTAAACTGATTCAAAAGACAAAGTTTACATAAAAGGACAGATTTAAAAAAAATTAGTTGTTTTTCATAATCTAGACTGGGTAATGAGAAGTGCGGGTTAATCGTGTCCAACGAGCTAGGCTGATGTTTTCTATTTTAAATACCGACCTCATTGTTGGCTCGGCGATCGCGTCGGCGCCAACAGGGTTGGCTTAGTCCTCTTTAGATGAAAGTCACCTACTCGAAATTATTTATGCGAATTCACTTAGTGATGAGTAGACTCTCATGACGAATTAAATTTACTTAACACACATGTCTTTCCACCCCGTCTATACTTCGCATCACCTCCCCCCCCCCCCTCCTTTCTACCTCTCGCTCTCGGCTTCTATCACGTCATCGATCTTTCAATTTCACTCCTGGTCTTCAAACACTTTTACCGCTTTCCTTATGTTTCTTGCCCACCCTTCTAGAATTACAAAGCTTTCTCCATTCGCCTACCAATTCGAAATACCAACATTCCAAAGCCACGTTATTCCAGTACGTCTCTCGACTTTCTACAAAATAAAAAATAAAAACTTGTATTTTAGTTCTCTTAGAATGTAATCCAATGTAAGGGAAGGTTTGAATGTAGACCTTTATTCCGCCCATGTTATAAAGACCGTTATTATAATATATCTCCTCTCCCCCAACTACACACGATACAACAACACGATGTATACAACGATGTTTCTCCGACTATCGTATGAGTCTTTCTTTATAACTGAATTTGGCCAATACTATCAACATTTAACTCGACTTCTCTTGCGCGTAGTATATTGTTATTACCGAGGTTCAATGTGTAAAAGATGAGTGTAGTACAACTATACAAGTAGGCTCGCACTTTGTTAGCCTGCGTTACACCTCGACCCGGCGCCTCCACCAAATTTGCAATTTTAGCCAACTTTCAGTTAGACCTGACGCCTCCACCAAGAGCTGGACATTTTTATCGATCTAAACTTTTTCATTTGAATCCAATTAAATCATGCAATCTTCTAACTATTACTGTAACAATTTGTTACAGTCATGTCATTATTTTTGTAGTTGTATTGTTCTGCCTGCATAATATTGCATATTAACGTATTTTAATGACCTCCTTGGCTGCATCACTGTTTATCACTTATTATAGAAATGGAATTGGAATCTGTTGGAATCAAATGTTGTTGGCAAAGTGTAGCATACTGTATTTGTTAAAAAGTTATATTATATTGGTAGCAAAGAAAACAAAAGTTTGTATTGGATGCGTTTAACGTTTAATTTTGTTAAGATCTTGTGGATAACACACAGAGCTCGGGTAGTCAACGTGGGGCAGAATCAAGATACGATTCTAATGCCATTGTTAAAGTTTTTTTTCACAAATGAGGTCATTAAGATGGTACTGTAATGTGCAATATAATACCAAACAATACAACATATTTAAAACAGTGTTCTTGTTATTCAGGACGAGAAGTTAGCAGCACAAGTTAGTTTGATAAAGCCAAGAACCCAGAACACTTAGGTAATCGTTAATAAAAGATCAGAGGACATATGAACTCTGCACTAGATATCTAGGTAGGTAGTTACTATCCAACTTTTGTTGAAAGATGACAAGAATGTCAGTGTCGAATGAAAGAGTTTGGAATTACATTAAATACTCCCAATAAATAAAATAATAAATATTTCGTATAAGATGAACAATTTTTGTTTGCGGTTTATTTCAGCCTAATATCAACATTGAACTTAAATAATCCCATGATGAATATTACTAGTCCCTTTCCCGAGCCAAACCACTCGCCAATCCACCCATGCCACTCAACTAGGACTTTGAGTTAACATATTCATGATTTTTCTAATTGAATTAATTTTTATAGGAATTGCTTTTGGTTAAAACATCTGACTTAATTTTTTGAACGTTGTTGACTATTCCGATTGGTTTTCAAGAGCAATCAAATCAACATGGTAATTAAATCATTTTTGAGTGGCTACAATCAAAACAGATCGATAGAGAAAGTTATTTGCAGACTTTAAAGTCAAGACGCGTGAAAGAGAACAGAAAGACATTTCTCAGATTCTATTATAGATTACCTTGTTAAAAAAACTCTCTTTGATTGTAAGAGAAAATTCAAGATTTACGACACCCTGATATTCGGTTCCATATTATTCAAAGATTCGAATTAAGATTCAGACGCAAATAATTGGTTGTTATCAACTCGAGTGTTTGAGGCATCGAATATAAATTCAGTTTTTAAATTAAGGTTTTCACTTCAGAAATTAATTATTTTCGTTAAATTATTTCGTTTGAGAATTTCGACAAAATAAAATTAATCAGTTTTGTGTCTTGAGACTACAACAACTCAGTTATGTAACTTGAAGACTATTTAAATGATTGGTTTTTTTCAATTTATATAACATATTTTAATTCTCACACATTCTCGTAAATTACGTACGTTCGTCGAAATGTTCACTCATATCATGTGAGCACCTGAGCAACTACGTGTTCTACTATCTCATCGAATACGTAGCATACACACGAATGTTAATAAAGTTCATTGCAACGAAGTTTTCATGGTTGCAAATGTTAGACGCGTCAGGTTAGGATCTGCATGTTATTCGCTACACCCGCTCTTTAGCTTAGCTCCTGACACGGAGCTCTAGAAGATGCTGCCAACCAAACAGGTTGCACTGTAGCAAACATAAACAAACGGTCTAGCAGCCTATAAGCTACGGGAGACCGAACACATAGCAAGTGTGGATACCTCAGGCACATCACGTATGTGAAACTGAACTAAGGCAACCCAGGGTCTAGCGAGACAAGCAAGATTATCAGCTACATACCAGGATCATAGATGTATGAGTACTTTACTTCTTTCAGTTCAACAGAACTAGTACACTACACCCAATTCTCACATCCAAAACAGGACAGTCAAGTACAAGATAAAAATATCAATAATAAATGTCACCTTAAATTATTAAAACTTAAAATTATTTTTAAAACTCCACACCCTGCCCGAAGACGAGTATATCATTTATCAACTAACAATTACCAAACGGACCTCTAACTAAATCACTTTACTGCTTTTTTAAACCAAATACATGGTTTGAACCTTTATATAAGCCGAAATTTTATTGTACATTCTAATCCAACCAAATACAAAAATTTGTAAAAAAAAAAAAAAAAAACGGCAGCCAAGCTCTCCTTCAAAAGTCTTCGGCTGTGAATGCTGTGAGATATAGAAGTTGAGCCAAGCTTTTTATTCTTTCTCTTTAGTTTCGCTTTGAAAATAAGTAAGATCATTTCGCCTGTTGACGAGCGCCAAGCCAACCATTTTTGTGGTTAAAAAAGTAAAATTTTTTAAACTCGAAATCATAAAAATTTTACTTTTTTACCACCAAAAATCGTTGGCTTGGCGCTCGTCAACAGGCGAAATGATCTACTTTTTTCAAAGCGAAAACTAGGGAGAAAGAATAAAAAGCTTGGCTCAACTTCTATATTTCACAGCATTCACAGCCGAAGACTTTGAAGGAGAGCTTGGCTGCCGTTTTTTTTTTACAATTTTTGTATTTGGTTGGATATTACATCTTTTTGTTGTCCGTTGCTATCATGGTGTGAATGATGGACTTTGAATGATTAAATTTGTTAAGTTTCAAAGTTGTTTTTTGACATTTTTGGGCCCTCGGCCCCCCCAAAGATACCCCTTGTGTTTAAGCACTAGATATTTATAATAGTTAAGAGCATGTTTAATTACAAGCTTGTACAAATTACTACGCCTGAGTAATTACGCGTTTTGATTTTGATTTTGATTTTTCCCGGTCCCAATTGCCCGTTTTGGTTATATGAGGATACATCTGAGTGTGGCCCGAGTTTCAAAGTTCTAAAATGAACCGTTTTCTCAGTATAGCCTATTATTCATAAGAGTACGGAATTACCTACTTTTGATAATTTTGATTTCCTCCGGTACCAGTTACCCAATTTTGCTTTCCATATTCAAAAGTGATAAAGAATGAGAGATATCAAAATGTATTCCACCTTTGAAACATCTCAGTTGTAGCGTTTTCTTGAATGATTCATTTCTTAAAGTTCAGATATGTTTTTTGTCATTTTGGGCCCATGGTCATCCCCAAATTTAGCCCCTTGTGTTTTGGACGTAAGATATTTTTTTAATGGTTTAATAGCATGTTTAATTTCAAGTTTGTACAAATTACCGCGCCTTGGTAATTACGCGTTTTGATTATCATCCAAATTTTGATTTTCTCCGGTCCCTGTTACCCGATTTTAGTTTTGAAAGCAAACGTCACTGCGTCTGAAGTACATCTTAGTGTGGTCCAAGTTTCATAGTTCTAAGATTTACCGTTTTCTCTGTAGGCTCCTAGCCAGCCAGCCACCCACCCACCCACCCACCCACCCATTTACCCAGCCACCAGCCAGCCGAAAGGAATTTGACGATGTTGAGAGCCTTTTTTAACACGAACGAGTTGTCGGATCGGGTTTTGATTTTTTTTTTGGTATGTCATGGACCACATACCAGGTCATATACCGAGTTTAAAAGATTGTAAATCTTTCGGGGCGGCGTGTGCCAGATAGCTGAAAACCCCCCAACTCTGGTAGCTGTATAAAGGGCTGGAGTTCGTGTCGCCTAAGCATTTGCATGCGCTTGTCTGCCGGGCGACGACCGTCGCCCTAGATGCCACTACTAAAAAGATACTACAATTTGTCATGGGTTCAATAAATTGGTTGTCGTTCGTAGTGTTAGGCCTCCACTCACCACCATCCATAGGATCTTTGAAAGAAGTATAGTTAACATGCACGTAGTGCCATGACACCATCGACCATAGGTAAATCAAGGCCGTGGTTATAGTAGATGCAGCTAGACCACTGATTTACTTCTGACGCCGGGTGTACATATACTATAGGACTCCTGCCTGTAGATAACACCCTATGCAGGTGACTTGTTCAAGGGCTGGTAAGGACGACTCATCTGTAAGAGGGTAGAGGCAGGTTCATAACCCTACACTGACAAACCTGTTCCGTCAGGGGACTGGTAAAACACAATTAAACTAGACTAACTAACTTTGAGAATTGCCTGTGGCAGAATCGAACCTGCAACCTCTCGAATCAGTCTCATTCATGAACTACTTATGATACACAATATATTATGAAAAGTCATCTGCAAAGGCAATATGAAGAGTTGATTTTGGGACAACCAAGTTGTCAATCAAGGAAAAAGGTGCACTAATGAACTATCCATTGCTGATCTAGCGAGAATATTATCAGATCACAGCCGTATCACGAGACATCATCAGTCTTCTTCCCTCATCTTTAGTAGTAGTAGTAGTAGTATGATTTATTTATTTAGCTTTCGCTAGTTCGTTACATGTTACAATCATAACATACAATATAAAATACAAATACAAATAATATAAGGTAATATACAATCATGCGATTCACATAAGTAGAAAACAGAGTCTATACATAATACAAAATTAAACTATTTCAACAATTTCAGTCACATTCCTACATATGGAAGGAAATTCAGATTTAAAAAAAATTAAAACATTCAGTTTTATATATATTGAATCTTCTTTCTTTGACACCGTTTGGTAGACTATTATATAATTTGATTCCATTAAAAAAAATTGATTTTTGGTTAACAGTCATATTTTGTATGTTTAAATGAAATTGATTGGCCTGCCTAGTTTGATGATCATGAACTTCATTATTTTTGTTAATGAACTCATCAAGTTGTCATGAATTTTCCATCCACAACAATACCTAATGTAATAAATGCAACAACTTTAATTTTATTAAATTGTCTCTTTGAAAACAATATGTACTTTGCGGACGCACACACTCAAGTAGCACATGCAAGGTTCAGTGCGTGGTTCTGAAAAACGTGTCTTATGTTTTCTCAAACACATCCACGCAAAGTTTATCGACCACGAGAAGTGTTCTCTGGTCTAAGTGCGAGCTGTCACTCACACCCCAGCAAACACAAATGTGATGTACCGGCCGGTGCCCGCTCGGGCTGCTCGTACGGGCCCCGGCCGGGCTGCCCGTACGGGTACCGCCTAGGAGTGTCCCCTCGGCCGTGACGGGGGACCGCACGGGCTACCAGTAGCTGCCCCGGCCATAGCCCGTGCGTGCCCCGTTGTTTATAAACCGTTTGATGCCCGGCCGGTGCCCGGCCGTTAACCGTACACTCTCACCCTGTCCACGCCCGCACGGTCCCCGGCCGATCCCCTGCCTATGCCCGTCCATTGACAATATCTAACGTAGCATCCGTAGCGCGATCTGTGAGCTAAATGTAAAACCTAAATTAAAAAGTTTGATTGATAAAATATCAGTATTATATCGCTTTATTGTCTCAAGCTGTGACATCAGTCGATTGCCTGTAGGTGGATATTCAACACTTTTAAAAATTACAAGTTGTTATAAAATTTCAAGTGTAAGTGTCTCGAACTCGATCCAGCAGCACGCGTCTCCATCTGTAAGCCAAGCCGTTAACCGTTACGCCACGGAAGAACTTGATGCTTGGAGGGAATAACCACCTATAGATACAACAGCAAATCGACTTGACTGAATTGTAGTAACTAGGAAGCTTCGCAAACGCTTTTTCAGGCGCGTTGTTGGATGAGCGTAATTGTTTAAGAACGTAAAAAAGCATAAAAATTGCGATTTTCATAAGAAATAATTTATTCAATTACCTAAAATTCCACGCGAATATATTAATTCATAAAATAAAGGTTCTGTAAAAAATTATTACAATCGGAAGCATGTCGATGTTATAAGTCGAAAAAAATTTAAAAAAATAAACAAAGTCGTAAAATTTCCATTATCATGAGATATAAATTTTTTGATTGCACTCTAATAACACACGAATATATAAATTCATAAAATTAAGGTTCTGTAAAAAAATCATTACAATCGGATAAGCATGTAGGTGTTATAAGTCAAGAAAATTTTAAAATTCGAAAAAAAACGTAAAATTGCGATTTTCATAAGAAATATTTTTTCGAATGCGCTCAAAAATGTGGCAGTTCTAAGTTCAGAGATTTCGAAGGTCCAAGAAAATGTCATCGCAATTGGAGAATCGGTTTTAGCCGGAATCGTGCTAACAGTCAGACAAAAATACAGAAAGAAAGAAAAAAAACAGCCGGATTTTTTTCTCCAGTGTAGTGAAATGGAATCTTCGCTTCGCTCGCTACGCTCTTTCAATTGTGCGTTTGCTCTGTGGCCCATCAGTATTGCCTTTTAACTATTTTGGATGTGTTTGAATAGTGTTCAATATTACACAAATGGTATGCAGTTTATTTTTTAAATAGGTGCACTAAATTATTATGCTATTCCAAGCCGTTTCTGTTTTGAAGCGCATGTTCGAAATTTTGTTCCTGTAGTTGATACAGGCCGAGGCGGGTGCATATGCATAAATAAAGTACATGCTGTCTCGATGCGATGCTGAATGATACGTTCATAAGATAACGGTACTTATTCTATTGGTTTATGCAACCAAAATTAAATGACTTCATTAGAGATGTTCATATCTTTTTGTTCAGTTGGTAAAAAGTTAAACTATAGTATACAGTGTTGCATTTTTTTTAAAACTGTATTACAAAAGAAAATTTAAGCAGGCCAAAAGCTATTATATTGTAAGCAATGATAATTACTAGGAAACTTCGCAAACGCTTTTTCAGGTGCGTTGTTGGTTGAGCGTAATTGTTTAAAAACAAAAAAGCGTAAAATTGCGATTTTCATAAAATATAATTATTCGATTACGTTCAAATTTCACACGAATTTATTAATTTATAAAATAAAGGTTCTGTGAAAAAATTATCACAATCAGATAAAGCCTGTACGTGTTATAAGTCGAAGAAATAAAAAATAAAAAATCTAAAAATAACAATTATTATAAGAAATAATTTTTGATTGCACTCAAATTTCACACGAATATATCAATTCATAAAATAAAGGTTCTGTAAAACAATCATTACAATCGAATAAAGCATACAGGTGTTATAAGGCGAAGAAATTTTCAAAATCGAAAAAAAAATCGTTAAAATTGCGATTTTCATAAGAAATAATTTTTGATTGCGCTAAAAAACGTGGCAGTTCTAAGTTTAGAGATTTTAAAGACCACCACAAAATTTCATTACAATTGGAGTATCGGTTTAGCCGGAATCGTGTTAACAAACAGCCAAAATACAAAAAAAAACAAAAAAACAAACTAAACATTCCGGATTTTTTTTTTCCAGTGTAGTGAAATGGAATCTTCGCTTCGCTCGCTACGCTCATCCAAAATTCATTGTAGAGGAATACACTAACGAGTTGTTAAACAAGAAAAGAATTCATTTTGTGTCTTGGTTAGTGTGCAGGGCAGCTAATAGAACAGTTACATTGCATGGGTCCGTCCGGGTAATGCCTGGGGGGAACAAAGAAATACATTCACGGGGCATGTACTGCTACGGCCGTTGAACGCCCGGGCAGCCAAGGAAATGGATGCATGGCCGGGTCCCGTACGGGTAATGCCTGGGCGGAACGAAGAAATACATTCACGGGGCATGTACAGGCTACGGCCGGGGAGCTAACGGGCTAGGTCAGCTATATTACCAAAATTTGCCCGGCCGGGCCCCGCACGACGCCCTGAGCTTAGCACCCGACGCAGCCCGTAGCCCGCACGCTGCCCAGAGTGCCCGGACTAATACCGGTGTCTCCCGCACGCTTGTGTTTGCTGGGACGTCACCAGAGAACAATCTCAAATATCCCGCGAGACTGGAGCTGTTGTGTGAGCACAGAGCCCAACTAGATATGAGGAAGTTACAGAGAATCTAGACAGAACTCTGATCAAGAATCTATCTCCAGTCCAGTGTGATTGTTTATAGTGGTGTATTCCACACACGTATTTCATGCTCGCACAAATATAACGTGGTATTGATGATGGTTTGCAATATGGGTCCGAGTCCGTCTGACTAAACAACTAAACTATTGCATATGTGGCAGTTGTTTTGTTTACTTTACCGTTCTCCAAAGGAATGTACCATAGGGTGGCAGATGACAAAAGTTTTTTAGAAAACCTGTTTTGATGAACTATTCGATTTGAGCAGCACAAAGGTATCAACATGAGTAGGGGGAAAAGGACAGTTCTGGACCAGTGGAGGATCTCGATTCAACATGGGCTCTTATGGAGAATCCCCCCCAAACACGTGGAGGAACCCAAGGATCACCTCTACTCACTTTTAACCTAACCTAACCTCAAAGGGCATACCCTAACCTAACCAAAGGGCTTAACCCAACCTAACCTAAGAGTGTGACCACTTTTTTAATTTAATTTTGTAATTTAAGATTATGAATTTTTAATTATTAATTTTTAATTTTTTTATTTTTTATTTTTAATTTTTAATTTTTAGTTTATTAATTATCAATTGTCAATTATGATTTATTTAAATTTACAATTTCAAGATAGTGGACACTACACTAGAGTGTGATCACTTTTAACAGCATGTTTTCACCAGCATGTTTTCAACGTTGCATGATGACGTCATGTAAACCTGTTGAGACTTGTTTCGCTTCAACCTGGGGGTGATGCCACCCTA
>JAMZAV010006536.1:0-30235 GCA_024449915.1 Sweltsa coloradensis
TTTAGATCAATTTACTCTCATCCATAGAGATATGGATCCGTCATATATTTATGGACTTTTGGATATTAATAATATAGTATACATTTTATATGACTAACTAATCAACAACCTAGCCCAATAATATACAGTATTTTATATGTATTCACTACCCACTAAGACTTAATAAAAGACTGTATATTCTCTTGTGCCAAAGTCTATACAGGCAGTAGATAATAGATAGTAGATAGTAGATAGTAGATAAGATAATAGATAGTAGAGAGAAGATATAGAGTCCATTAAGGACAAATAAGAGAATACATTACTATTCATTTACTTTACACTGTTATGTTGACCTACCTACATCTATGCAACTTGTACTATAAACCAACAATTGTAATTATTAATAAGAACTGTATTCATGTTATATTATATTGTTATGTACCTAATACAAAAAAGGACCGACAAAAGACAGTTTTTAAATTTACAGGTGTTATAATATATATTTCCTATTACTAGTTCCCTTCAGGAAAAATCGACAGGTAGGGCTTCATAAAAATTCAACAACGATTATAATTGTTCATGTAACCATTCTTCGTTCATTCTTTGTAACCTAGGTTAGAATATTATACTAGTTAAGTTACTATCCATTTCTTCATTCATTGATTGTTAACTAAGGCTATAACCTATTATTATATACTTATGCTCTGCCTCAAGAATCTATTCTTATTAGAGCATAAAAATTTCATAATTATATCACTTTGTAACACAATGGAAAAATAAAGCGAATTGAAAATTGAATTGAGTCGCAAAGTATCAAAAGTATAGCCTAGGATAAAGAACTGCAATGTCCAGAATGTCAGGGTTGTTCGGGGAATGATCAAGGCACGGCATAATGTAAACTCTCGCTATTTGACAAAAGAAAATCTCATTGTATAAGACCATTTTTATCAAAAGACTTGAGAATTCTACGCAATGATTTTTAACATGTTACCCTTTTGCATTTTGACAGTTGTCTAAGGGCAATTGCACATACCCAGAACTTGAGATTTTGCTTTTCGAAAACAAAAATAACAGTGATAATTATTGTCAGTTTCGGGTATCGAACCGTCGACCTCCTGAAGTAAAGTGTCACGTGCTTACGTAAGGGCCATCGATATAAGAATTGTATTACAGTTTATTTTATAATTGGGTTATAAATGTTTATTGTGTTTCATAATTGGATGAGAGAAGCGAATACCTCAATTTTACTACCAGACCATGATAAGAATAGCTAGGGTGATTCTAAAAATGCGTTTGTCTGTACGTTCGATATCTACAAGGAAAACGCCTACTCAGATATTAAACAAATTTTCTGGAGACAGATATTCTATGAATTTAAATAGGCACTACAACTAAAAACATTTTTCTAGTGAAATTAGTATTTTTATAATTTTTTAACAATTTTAACCTGCATTTTTTTCTGAACCGAACAAACAAACGACCACTACGATATAGATAAAATTTTCAGGGGGCATTAACAATCACTAAGGTTGGGTATGTGACGTTTTTGGGTATCAAAAAAATATGTTATCTTATGAAAATTGCACTAGGGTATGAATGCAAGAGATGTGCCACATTTTGATGCAACTATAAGACACGTTCGCAAAGCAACCTATTTCTCTAGCACAGAAAACATGTATAGTGAGGACTATAGTTTCCTTGAATGCACAGAACGAGATCTCCAAGTACCGCGGGCGTCGATGCTGGTGCGTCGCGACGCTCGCCGCCCTGGGCGTCGCTGGTGGCGTCTTCATGCTGGTGGTGCTTCCTGCCCTGATTCTCAACGCCCAGCTGGGGGAGAGAGAGAGGCGTCACCTACCCACCATGCTACTGGAGGACATACTGGATAGTAAATACAACGCACGGGGGTTTAACGGGACCTGGGTCTCAGGTAGGCAATGACATTCAATTAATATGCTAGACTCTCAGTATGGCCGTGGGGAGCGTACCAATTAGAAGCCATCATGATTGGGGAAAACCAATGGGAAAACTATAAAGATACCATATGTATGGTATGGTATGTATGGTAGAGATACCATGTGTATGTATGGTATGTATGGTGGTATCTCTATGGGGGAAACAGCTTACTAAATGTACGTAAATTTGTGGCTTCCCCATAGGGGTACTATATTTTTCCCTTTCATGATGGCTTCAAATCGGCACGCTAGCCTCGGGGTGAATGATAGGAGACTGAGCGTCTAGCGTTTTGCTACGCAAAGCTTATTTATGTCATTGCAGGGAGGCCCCATGGGGGAGTATTACACAGGGACTGCAGTCAGTCCCTGTAAGTCACTGATTGGAGCCAATTGCAGTTTTGGGTCTCAGTTATTAGCTAAAATTGCCAGGATTTAGAGAATTTTTTATACTGCTGACCACTGCCTCCTAGATGCTCGTCGTGGCTCCTCGACGACGAGCATCTAGGAGGCAGTGCTGCTGACTGCAATCGCGGGCTGCATTTTTGGCACTGCGCACTGCGCACATTCGTTCTGCTCACTTCTGATCGTAATGAAAAACTGAAGCCAGTGGGCGGCGACTCCAGTGTAATACCCCTTTATAGGGACCGTCACAACTGCTTTTGACTCATCATTTATGTTGCAACTTCCAACTCTGCGTTGAGTCGGCATTGAAGACATAATATGCCTCTCCATCTTCTCCTCTCCTACCACCACTCTCCTCTTTCCACCACATTCCAGTCTCCTCCTCGCTGCTCCACATCTTTCCTCACTTTATCCTGCCGTCGTTGTTGTGGTCTAACACTTGGTCTCCTACCTGAAATTTACAATTCCACCAATATTTTCGGCAATCTCGCTATGTCTATCCTTTTGACATGTCCGAATCACTTTATCATCGGTCAAATTGTGTTTTTTGGTTTCAGATACCGAGTTCATCTTCAAGGACGAGGAAGGTCGCTTGTTGCTATACAACGTCGAATCCCTGACTTCGGAGTTCCTCGTTGACAACCGCTCGACGGTAAACTATCACTGGTCCTCCCACAGTACCGCTTCCCGGAAGGCCATCAACCTTCCCCCACCCCCCCCAATGACATCATTTCTACCTGTTCGATAAAGACATGTTACAGTTGGTCTTAGGGGAATTTATTTATTCCCTTAAGGCCAAGAAACCTTGTTCTTATACATATTCAATTATACAATGCAATGTGTTGACCTTAGGGGAATAAGTAAATTCCCCTTAGGCCAACAACGCTTCCTGTAACATGGTCTTTATCGACATGTAGAAATGATGGCATTGGAGGGAAAATATGTTGATGGCCTTACGGGAAGCGGCACTGTGGGAAGACAACCGGTAAAGAGTGGTCCAAACACTGGTTTTGAGCATCTGCGCTGAACCAGCCAGCTAAAAAATCAGCACACTAATTTTCGCAAATTTCAGGATCAAAACGGTTTCAAAATCATATAAAATCACAATATGTACAAGATATTATTCTTTAAATAGTCATTAATGTGTACTGTTATGCTCTAGATTATGTGGTAAAAAAAAAATTGGGGCTTAATTACCCCGTTAACTTTTTATTGACAAGTTCGTACATGAGACGCCAAAAGTCAATGTCCAAATCTATTTACATTTTTTAGTCTGATATTTAAAGAAGAAAAAAAAGGAATTCGAATTAGTGAATGAAAGTGGTAACTTCGTTTGCTCACTTATTAATTGTAAATGTAATGTTGATATTTTATTTCCCTCTTATTATGTAATAGTGTGTTCGTGTTAATTAGTGTATAATGTGATAAGTGAATAATGAATTATTATTATATAATTTTTAATAATATGCAATGTTTTATGAATGTAAATAACAAGAATGCTAGTTCAATTATGATGATGATGATGATGATGTGGATGATTTTTATTTATTTCTGAAATTGTACGATTAATTCAAAATTAAAATGGACAACTCCACAGAAAGTTAAAAAGGGTCATGAGCCCCCAGTCATAATGTGTCTAACTTACTATGCCTAAGTTGTACCTCTTAAAACCACATTATAAAATACAAAGTAATATAAAAGGTGATGGTAAAAGGTGATGAGTATGGTGTACAATGAATTGGTGGCAAAGCATAAGTTAAGAATGTTGATGATGTTGATGATACTAAAACAGTGTTGTATCTTTGCAGTTTCCCAACGGGCTATGCTCTTACAAGCTTTCTGCTGATCGAAGATTCATCTTAGCAGGATTTAACTGCACCATGGTATGTGCGTCAAGTCTGTACCAAAATATCAATTACTTAAAGGTTTGTTGTGGTTAAATAAGTACAACATAAGCTTCGTGTTCCAGAGGTTTCGTCATCTACTCGGCAGCAGCTACTCCATCATCGATTTGGAAACACAGTAAGTAGATCTACTGATATTTAAAAAAATTGGATTGTACCGTATTGTCTCTATCTCGCACCATTCATCGGGGAATGCGATAACAAGGCGTCAATTTGAATGCCATATCACCACATTTATTTAATTTTGAGACCCTTAAAAGTCCAATCTCCAATCTTGTGCTGGGACACAGGTTTTAACAAGACATCTCGTTAACTTATGGATCATTTTAATGAATTTTTTAATCTTAATTCACAGATTATCAGATAATTTGTATAATGTAACGAATTTATGAATGTGGGATGAAAATTATTTTATAAATCAGTTTTTACTTTTTTATTAGTTTTTTTTTAAACTTTTTACTTTTTTTTAAAGGACCATTTTAATGACCAGATCCCGATCCGAAATCATTCTCACGATGACGACCGCGACGTGAGAACCCCCCGATTCCTCCCACTAACCGTGGCTGGTTTTGACCAGCATGAGGCCTTTTTCTTAATCCCCTAGGCATCTTTATAATGCGCCATGCATTATGACGTAATGGTTGACGAGACCTTTAATCAAAATAAAACGAAACAACGAAATCATCAATACCTACATTTTTCATTTCACTGTTGATCATGGTTTTCTCTATCTAGATCGATATCGATAATACAATCACATCGATTCGAAATCTTACATTTCCATACTTTTGTTCAACCATCTTTACACGATACGCGGATACACTTGTAAACAAACTATTCTACCACCACCAGCTGAAGTATATTGTTCCCTGCCTAGGACCAACGAGTCCTTGAACAACTCCCTAGGACTGGACGACCCTGACGTCCTACAGCTGGCTGCCTGGGCGCCCCAGGGTAGCGCCCTGGCGTACGTCTACAGGAACAACCTGTACTACAGAGCAGCGGCTGATGACGACACAGACTACGAGGTCACTACGACGGGGGTGACCGACGAAGTCTACCACGGAGCCACAGACTGGATATACAATGGTAGGTGTAGGCATTTATCCCGAGACCAGAACTAGTGTTTTGCAGTAGGGTTGATTAAAATTGTAACTGATATGTTGATACATGGTTTTGATTTTTGAAGCATATAATCCCGCTTTGAGGACATAGAAATGATATCAATTTGTTGATATTATTTTTGGTGTAAAATGTTACACTATTAAGAATGTAATATTATTATATTGGTCTATAGTACCGGATGTTTTGATGTTTTTTTGTCAATTTGTTACAACGATGTACAATAAAGAATTTATTTGTCAATTATTGATCACTTACATAGCCTATGGAGTGGTCAATAGTGATAGGAAGTTGGCTAGGGCACAAAGCGTTTTTTAACATTGGCTTGCCAGGCCTATCATGTCCTTTTCTCATTAATTTCTTCGTCTTCCATTTCTTCTTCTCCTTCAATTTTCTCCTCTTCTTTCTTGCTTCTTGCCACCAACTAACGCCATTTCCTTCTGTCCTCCCATAGTCGTTCTGCTTCTGCCAACTTCTTTCCAACACTCATCTCTCTCTTCAACATTATTTACTATTTGGTCCTGCCACTTCTCTCTTGGTCTGCCAGCTCTTCTAATGTTGATATCTCTACCTTCAAATTCTGCTCTCGGTATTCTCGTTTTGTTCATTCTTCTCATATGTCCACATCTCTCGAACTTTTTCTTTAATTGATTTTTTTTTTTTTTAGATATGTTCATGTGTGTTGCAATGTTTAGAACAATACCTAGTAGCAGTGGCGTATCCAGGAATTCATAAGAGGGGGGGGGGATCAACCAATTATTTCATTTAAAAAAATCTCCTTCAAGGTCATTTTGGTGAAAATCTGTGCCTTTTAAAGCATCACAATGACCGACTTTTTATGTACTAAAATCCTGTTTTTATTACTAAAGTTTTCTATTTCAAGGTAATTTTGGTGACAATCTGTGCGTTTTAAAGCATTGCCAACTTTTTATCCACTAAAATCCTGTTTTGTATCTCACACTTTTTTATTTCAATGTCATTTTGGTGAAAATCTGTGCGTTTTAAAGCATCACAATAACCAACTTTGTATCTACTAAAATCCTTTTTTGGCCAGATGTTAATTTGTAGTTATTCTATATTCTCCTTTACACTTTGTTTTTTTGCAAAAGGGGGGTTGCCCCCCCCCTTAATACGCCACTGCCTAGTAGATAACAGTCAGCGATTGAATATTTCCGTCTCTAGACGCAGTGTTCAGTTCCGCCCGAGCCCTGTGGTTCTCCAACAACGGTACGAGACTGGCCTACGCGTCATTCAACGACACGGCTGTCAGGTCAGAAACCATCTCGTTCTATGGAGAGCCAGTGAGTGACTCCAGCCAGTACACCACACCCGTACAACTCAAGTACCCCAAGGTGAGAAGCTTCATCTTCATCTTCATCTTCAATTTCATCTTCATCTTCATCTTCATCTTCATCTTCATCTTCATCTTCATCTTCATCTTCATCTTCATCTTCATCTTCATCTTCATCTTCATCTTCATCTTCATCTTCATCTTCATCTTCATCTTCATCTTCATGTTCATCTTCATCTTCATCTTCATCTTCATCTTCATGGCAGGCGATGTACGCTCAAATGACGACTGATTGTTATACAATTCATAATTATTGTAAAAACCCAAGAAGACCGGAATTGAACCCGGGTCACCGCTTGAATGTAATATTTAAAACAATTTAGAAATTAAAAGTCCATTTAAAAAAATCTGAATGGTATTATGTATATTAACAATTTCACCCACGTGTAGTGTTTCCCGACTAACCAATTCGAGAAAAAATATTAATGTCGATAGTTAGAGGCCATAACAAATAACTTTATGGTGCTATAAATTACACTCTTTTTAAAAACTTAACCAAGCTTTTTTTAACTAACATTATTTCCAAGCTATTCCAGCATCTTAGTCATTGGATGAGCGTAGCGAGCGAAGCGAAGATTCCATTTCACTACACTGGAGAAAAAATCCGGAATGTTTTTTTTTTTCTTCCTTTTTGTATTTTTGTGTGTTTGTCCACACGATTCCGGCTAAACCGATACTCCAATTGCGATGAAATTTTATGTAGGCCTTCGAATCTCTGAACTTAAAACTGCCACGTTTTTGAGCGCAATCGGGAAATTTTTTCTCATAAAAAACGCAATTTTACGATTTTTTTTCGATTTTTAAAAAATTTCTTCGACTTATACCTACATGCTTCATCCGATTGTAATGATTTTTTCACAGAACCTCACTTTTATGAACTTATATATTCGTGTTAAATTTGAGCGCAATCGAATAATTATTTCTTATGAAAATTGCAATTTTACGATTTTTTTCTTTTTTTAAAATTACGATTTATTAAAAAATTAAGTTAATTTTTTATTTTATTTAATTTAATTAAAAAAATTAAGTTAATTTTTTTTAAATTTAATTTAATTAAAATAAATCTTCGACTAAGAAATGTTTTTTTCACAGAACAACACAGTACCTACTAGGAAAACGCTTAAGTCCCCCGCGTTGTTGGATGAGCGTAATATTGGTGCATTGAGCTGCCCTTGTGTTATGCGGATTTTCTGTTGTTCTGTGAAAAAATTATTACTAAGTCGAAGATTTTTTTTAAATTAAATTAAATAAAATTAAAATTTACTTAATTTTTTTATTAATCTTAATTTTTAAAAAGAAAAAAATCGTAAAATTGCGATTTTTCATAAGAAATAATTATTTGATTGCGCTCAAATTTTACAACGAATATATTAATTCATAAAATTAAGGTTCTGTGAATAAATCATTACAATAGGATAAAGCATGTAGTTGTTATAAGTCAAAGAATTGTTTTAAAAAAGAAAAATACTGTAAAATTTCGACTTTCATGAGAAATAATTTTTCGATTGCGCTCAAATTTCACAAGAATATCTTAATTGTTAAAATTAAGGTTCTGTGAAAAAATCATTAAAATCGGATTAAGCATGTAGGTTTATAAGTCGAAGAAATTTTTTAAAAATCGAAAAAATCGTAAAATTGCGATTTTTATGAGAAAAAAATTTTCGATTGCGCTCAAAAACGTGGCGTTCTAAGATCAGAGATTTCGAAGGCCTCTATAAAATTTCATCACAATTGGAGTATCAGTTTAGCCGGAATCGTGTTAACAAACACACAATAATACAAACAGAAAAAAAAGAAAAACATTCCGGATTTTTTTCTCCAGTGTAGTGAAATGGAATCTTCGCTTCGCTCGCTACGCTCATCCAATAATCTTTACTAAGAAGTATAAACGTTTTGCTACCAATTGAAAAAGAAAAAATATTAATGTCGATAGTTTGATGATACCACCTGGCCAATAACAAAATAACTTTATGGTTCTATAAAGTACACACTTTTTAAAAACTTAACCAAGCTTTTTTTAACTAACATTATTTCCAAGCTATTCCAGCATCTTAGTCATATAATCTTTACTAAGAAGTATAAAACGTTTTGCTACCAATTTCTTTACAGCCTTTTAAATGTTGGTTGAAATATTAATAGACTAACAAAAACTGTCACTAAACCAAAATTATAAATCCAAAACGAAATAAAAATGAAATGTTGGAAGTGTTGATTTGGCTCGGTGCACCATACGTCTCATTCATCAACGCGGCTGTGAAAAGCGTCGCGATACGGTTTATGTTTAAATATTATTAAGTTTAAACTACAGGTAATCTTAATAATATTTCTCAAGTTGACATCTTCAACGAATGAACGAAGCCACTTTTAGACAGACGTTTAATAATTTCATCAAATACTAAAACAATTATTTATGATTGCACCGTTGGTTTGGTTCAATGCTTGTTTTTTAATTGCTCTTTACTCTCTTTCAGCCCGGAACCCCCAACCCCACAGTGACGTTGACAGTAGTTGACATCGACAATATTCTTGAGGAGACAAACGATACTTTGACGTTCGAGATTCCTCCACCGCAGAATCTCAGGTGAGTAGTGGGAGAGCTGCATCCTATCTCGGAACCTCCTTGTGTCATACACATATTTTATAAAATTACAGGGGTTTTAAGTTGAGCTCGGGCCAACATTTTTCGCTATGTTAAATGCAAATTTAAAAGTTTCTCTTGATCGTCAAATGCAGCTAAGTTCACACACATCATCAATTTTACACCTCAATAAAAAAAATGTGTTGTTGTTTATAAAGAATGTAGCGCATTACGTGATCAGAGGACACATCAAGATTTAAATAATTGTTTCCTACAACATAACAAAACTCGTAAAAAAAACTGCCAAACCTTACCATACAGAATCAAAAGCATTGCGATCTTAGAGAAGGGATACGTCCTCTACATTTCCGTATTTCCGTATGTTAAACATAAATTCACTTGCCCCGTGAATGCATCTTAGCAAAGCTTGGTAAAATAAATGTGCATTCATTTTTAAATTTAAAACAATAGTTGCAAAATAAAATTTTGCTAAGCTTTGCAACGATGCAGTCAATGGACTATGTAAATTTAGCTTAGCACGGAGAGTGCGAAAATGTTGCATTCTCAGTGCTTGTGGATGTTTAAGGTTAGGCTGTATTTATACAATTTTTTTTTATGTTTGTGTTTTTAAATTATGTTATCGCAGTGAGCCAGTCCTCACGGCTGTGGCCTGGCAAGCGATGAAGATATAGTGGCCGTGTGGAACAACCGAGTCTCCACCAAGGCTTGGATCGTCATCTGTAACTGTGTTACCTACGACTGTCGTGAGGTAGGTTCAAGAAACTACATTTCCTAGTCCGTTTACTCAGAAGACACTGGTTGTGGAAATATGCTCATTAAATATAATTGGGAAGTCAGCCCAGGGTGCAATTCATGCGGATGTTCGAGGGCTGTTTTAGAGGAATCAATCCCTTGCATACGCATTAACGACTGAGGAAAACCTCGGAAAAAACTTCAGTCAGAATTGCCGGTCTCGACGGGATTTGAACCCGGGACCTCCCGAATCAGAGTCACGCGCTTAACGCTCGAGACAAAACTGTATATTGTTGCATAGCATTTGATTTAAGAGCACGCCAAACGTAAGGTCATGATGCACCACAAGAAATAGTATGTGCGGAGGACAGATATAGAGACCTGCAGTCAAGGAAGGGAAGGGTATGGTAGGTTCCTCACGTTGTGGTCGTCATCATCTTTCGTTTCGTCATTGTCGTCGTTGGGATGCGTGTAAAATAATAGTGTACTACGGGCATATTGTTTATTTCTGCTCACCTTCAGTTCAATTCAGTGCATTGCATGCAATTTTTCAATAGTTTCGAAGTAAACTATACTTAATTCATAAATCAATAAAATGAAAAATAGTTAAAAATGTTTTATTCATATGTATCTTGCCCAGGTTAACAAGTGCTATACCGGTACCATCAACAAACAATGCAATACTACCAATTAAAGGTAGAATTGCTTTAAATTTTGTTTACCGATTTGAGTTCACGACTGCATTCTTGCAAAGCTTGGAAAATAAATACGCATGTTTAAAACAATAGTTTCAAATAGAATTTGGCTAAGCTTTGCAAGGCCTATACGCAAATGTAGAAAGGTATAAGGGTGGCCCTTCTTTTCGATCTCAACACTTTTCATTGTGTATTTTGCATTGTGTGGAATCTAGGAACTTACGCCAGATGCTGTTTGAAATAAAATGCACGGCTAAGGGTAAAATATGTCAAACCTTCTACAAATGGGTGAGGATACTTTTAAACTGCTTTCCTGACCTTTGTGTACAAAAGTTTACCTGTTTCATATACTTGCGCACAGATTACAAACTAAGCCCACTTCCACTACTATCAATACTCTGCTCTCCTGCCACTAGTATTATTAATTTATTTATCAAATATAGCATTTTTATATTTGATTCATTCATTAAATGCATGTAATATCATTTTTTTATTTGTTACCAAAATTGTTGTGTTTAATGCATTGTTGTTGTAATGCCACTATTTCAAATATTTACTTAAATGTAGTTTATTGTTGTTTCTGCATCTATGTAATTAGAATAATTTAGTGGTCCTCATTTGTAAATCAGTTTGTTATAACTGAATATGATAGACGTTAATAAATAGTAATAAATAAATAATAATAAATAAATAAATAAATAAATAAATAAATAAATAATAAACAAATAATTACTTTTTAAAATATAACACATTATAAAATATCAAAATAACAAATTTACAATATCTCAGATGCAGCTCCCTCTCACCCACTTGTGTCTTGTACAGGTGTGGAAGACCGAGGTGTCCCAAGGCTACGTCGGGATCTTCGCCCCTCCCTGGATCTCCGCCGACGGCAGCCGAATGCTGCTCGTGCTTCCACACGAACAGGCCGGAGACGTCGGGCCCTTCCGCCACCTCACGCTCATCGACAGCCTCGAGGGCAGCGTCACGGCGCTGACGACGGGGCGGCTCACCGTGTCGGAGGTGCTAGCCTGGGACGAGGGTACACACTCGATGTGAGCTAAGGTCCATGTCAGACGAACTAGACCACCGCCAATATGTAGTGTATAAATAAATAATAAATTAACAACAATATTAAAAAGTTAGAAAATTTAAAAAAATTTTTTTGACGATTTCCGATTTTGTTAAAAAGTCAAAGTGACCAAATTCGTGAATTTAAGGCAACTGATCAACACTTATTATCTACCAGTGCAGGTCTGTCTTTACAACTTTACTCAACTTTACAAAGTTTCATTAACGTCGGATAATTCCTGGCCGAGTGAATAGCTATTTACCAACTGCCAAAATGTGTATTATTTCTTCTTAACCCTCTCGCTACTGGTGTCCTCTATAGTGGACCTCAACTTCCAAAATTTATATCCGGGTAAAAGAAAGTTTTTTCAATTTGACCCCTTTTTTTAAAAAAAATTCCCGAGCATTTGAAAAATAAATACTTTTATTTCCCATCCTGATTGGACAAAAAGTGCCTTTTTTAGAGAAAATCCAAAATACACATCTGCAAAAAAGGCTAAAAATGGGAGAATTTTGTTTTTTCCCCGGAAAAGTAATATATTTCTAGTATTGCTACCATTTGAGATACAAAAATGTAAGATAATGCAAAAAGTTAAAAAATCTTGTTTTAGGAATGTACATCAAATTTACATACCTATTTACTTAAAATGAAGCTTTAATTCAAAATCCAAAATTTCCCAAAATTCCTTAAAAAACAGGAAAAAAAAATATTTGATAAACACCAAAATCATTAAAAATTTTAGTATTTTGAAAAAATTGATTTAAAAAAACTAATTTTGAAAACATAAATCTGGTAGTGAAAGGGTTAAAGAAGGCACTTCCTGCTGCTCGTTAGCCCTATCTTGCCCATGTTATTTGTCTTAAAACATACTCTCGAAAATAAGATCCGACTAATGAACGACAAAATAATACAGTGCCTTATACTTTACACAAGGTTATTTATTAAGCTTAAATCTATGCAAGTATGGGCTTTAAAAAGCGATTTCTTAACAATTCGTTAAAAAAAAACATACGCAAAATATTGTCATAACTGCCACCACGAAAAATCCGCATTAAACGCATTCAAAAGTACTGAAAATTGAATAGCATGTCCCGTTTAGACCCCTGGCACATTTCAATGTATATTTTTACCTTTTTTTAAAAAATAATAGTTTTTCAATTTCAACACAATTTTTTGTTGTTGAATAAAAAATAAATACATTTTTTTCCATGCCAATGAATCAAAGAGTGAAATTTTTATAGATATTTTACAGAGAAAAAAAATCGTATTGTTCCTGAAACGTAATAAATCTCTATTATGCTATTATTTGAAATACAAAAACTAAAAAATATGCAAAGAAATTCGGAAAAAATCTAGTTTTATGAACAAAAATTAAATTTGGCTTTTTTTTTTACATAAAATGAAGCTTAAATTCAAAAGCCAAAATTTTCCCAACATTCCTTAGAAAACAAAAAAAATGCTTAAAATGACATAATTTTGACCAAGTAAACTTGTGTCTGAAAGGGTTGCATCTTAGATGTAGCTTTTCTCGTCAATCCAGTGTTAACTTGAGTCTTCTGCCTCTAATAGTTCACACATTTTGTCGTGAGTAATATTTCATGCCCAGTTCTGGCCAAGAAGTGACCTCTTAACATAAACTCTTGTCTCGCAGCTACATGTCCGGGTACCCAGCCGACGACCCTGCGCATGAGCACATGTACGTGATACCGGACGACTCGGCTGCGGCGCCGCATGTACCTCGCTGCGTCACGTGCGGGTGGCGCTCCGCTCACGGCGGCGTGGAGTGTAACTGCAACAGCATCTACTTCAGCAGGAACGCGTCCTACTACATGCACCACTGCATGGGACCCGGTATACCAGAAGTAGCCTTCTACAACAAGGTAAAATATTTGATTCCCGCTTTTGATGGAAGTGTTTTTCTTTGTGATGTGTACTTAAGTCCTACTGTTCTTGGCTTAGGAATGTGCAAACGGTGACTTTGAAGCCGTCCTAGCAACGAGGAATATAATAAATAATTCTTAGTTTGTTCCGAATTAGCCTTGTTGATTCTGGCGCTGTCCGCGTATGGAATCGTGTCCAGCTTGATTGATCGGTGTTTCCTACTTAAATATGCCGGTCTTAAATTTGCCATTGTTTGCTCGTCGATGGTGATGGCGCCTACAAGGTTAGCATGGTCGCATGGTCGTCTTTTTATTTAATATTCCCTACTGAAAATCAGTTAGTTCTAATTCGGAACAACCTTAGAATTTATTATGAGAGTCGTTGCTAGATTGGTTCATGGTGGCTTTCTGGTGATGCTTATAACAATAAGCAAAAAGAGGGTGCGCATCTATTTAACCAACAAATCGCCAAAGAAGAATAAAGAAACAAATAATTCTCCGTGCGTTGATCTTTTGGGTGGCGGTTCCGGTTCGTCGCTTGTTATCGTATGGTAAATGGTGGAGGTGCCGGGTCATAAATTTAAAACTTTTTGGGGGCAAGTCTGAAGTTATGCACGCATCCGTACTTTCTTGGTCAGAGGACTGATGTTGAGTGCTTGAGAGTGGCTTTTGCGGGCGACTTTAGAATGTTCTGCGAAGCAATTTTTTGAACTAGGGGGCGGAATAGTTATACATCTATGGTTAATCGGTACGCCTGCAATGTGACTCGCCAGCAGCCCTCATTACAACACATCAATCAAAATTATTCATAAGACGGTTTTTTTATTAGTTTATTTTACTGCCAAGGCTCTAAGATGTGTCTTGAACAGGTTTCGAGCCAGAACCACTTATGTAGGTGCAAGTTTCCATTGGGTCTTTGGGTCATTATAAACCCAAAGCCAAGACGATGGTTTGACAACGCAGTGCGTTGTCGTCGCAAGGTCGCAGCATCGTACAGTACCCCTGCAATGTGACGCGCAGGCAGCCCGCTGTACACCACACCAGACAACGCAGTGCTAGCTATCGACGCTAGGTCGCAGCACCGTACGGTACCCCTGCAACGTGACGCGCAGGCAGCCCGCTGTACACCTCACCAGACAACGCAGGCAGTGCTAGTTGTTTTCGCATAGGTCGCAGCACCGTACGGTACTCCTGCAACGTGTGGTGAAGGCAGCCCGCTGTACACCACACGAAGTCAGGTAGCTAATTATTCATAGATTTATCGCTCCAGCCGAAAGTATGAGCTTCAATGGTATGAGACACTGAAGCAAAAGTCTTGACGAGCAGAAAGATAGATAGAAAGATAGAATAGTAGAGGAAATCGTGAGGGAAATTAATGAAGAAAAACTTGCCACCGACAAATTGTCACTAGCAGGGGAAGAAAGAAAATACGAACAAAATATACTATTTATTTATTTTTCTGTCAAGGTTCAAAGATGTTTCTTCAACAGGTTTCGACATAGAACCACTTTTGTATCATAATAACTGGAAGATATTCACTTGTTCAATTTCTAAAACTAAGCTTCGCAAACGCTTTTTCAGGCGCGTTGTTGGATGAGCGTAATTGGTGCATTTAGCTGTCATGTGTTATGCAGATTTTCTGTTATTCTGTGAAAAAATCATTACAAACGGGTTAAGCATGAAGGTGTTAAAAGTCACTGAAATTTTTTTATCGAAAAATGCGTAAAAATTGCGATTTTTATAAGAAATAATTTTTTGTTTGCGCTAAAATTTCACACGAATATATTAATTCATAAAATTAAGGTTCTGTTAGAAAATCATTACAGTCGGATAAAGCATGAGTAGATGTTACCAGTCGAAGAAATGTTTTAAGTTTTTTTTTTATATAGAAAAAAATCGTAAAATTGCGATTTTCATGAGAAATAATTTTTAGATTGCGCTCAAAAACGTAGCATTTCTAAGTTCAAAGATTTTGAAGGCTTCCAGAAAATTTAATTGCAATTGGCGTATCGGTTTAGCCGAATCGTGTTAACAAACACACAAAAATACAAACAGAAAAAAACAAGAAAACCGAAAAAGCCGTAAAATTTCAATTTTCATAAAAAATAATTTTTCTTTTGCGTGTAAAACGTGGTAATTCAAGTACAGATATTTTGAAGGCCTCCAGAAAACTTCATTGCAATTGTAGTATCGGTTTAGCCGGAATCGTGTTAACAAACGCACAAAAATATAAACAGAAAAAACAAGAAAAACAAAAAAAAAATCGTAAAATTGCGATTTTTATGAGAAATAATTTTTAGATTGCGCTCTAAAAGGTGGCACTTCTATATTTAGAGATTTCGAAGGCCTCCAGAAAATTTCATCGCCATTGGAGTATTGGTTTAGCCGGAATCGTGTTAACAAACACACAAAAATACAAACAGAAAAAATAGAAAAACATTCCGGATTTTTTTCTCCAGTGTAATAGAATGGAATCTTCGCTTCGCTCGCTACGCTATCTAAAAACTTACAATTTATTGTTGTTATTTCATGGAACTAGAAGAAAGATACAAGTCCATGGTTATTCAATTATTCGATGCGAAACGGGACAAATGTCTTGGTAATGAAACATGGTAAAATCAAATTGTACTGTGTTTTCATTAAGATGGTTATTATTTTCAATAACTGCTTATAGCTCTTAGCTTTATGGCAGCTAGATATGTAGCTCATCGCCAAACTAAAAAGAATAATCGTTAAATAAATAAATTCGGGGTGTCTCCGGTTCGATACCAGCCACCGGCAATGATGACTTGGCACCTGCAGGCATGCGGTGTTGCCCTTGTGTGAGAGTCATGGGCGCCGCAGGATTTTTACAAAGGAGGGGGGGGGGCGGCAACTGAAACAACTCATCTTATTCTGGAGTGATGGGGGCTTAGGGGCGTCAGCCTCCAGATGAGCTTCGAAGGGCATTTAAAAAAATTCTAAACTTAATACCTGAATATGTGTTGTTAAAATAGGTAGATTATTGGATGAGCGTAGCGAGCGTAGCGAGCGAAGCGAAGATTCCATTTCACTACACTAAAGAAAAAATCCGGAATGTTTTTTTTTTTTTTTCAGTATTTTTTGTGTGTTTGTTAACACGATTCCGGCTAAACCGATACTCCGATTGCGATGAAATTTTAATGGAGGCCTTCGAAATCTCTGAACTTAGCACTGCCACGTTTTTGAGCGCAATCGGGAAATTTTTTTCTTATAAAAAACGCAATTTTACGATTTTTTTCGATTTTTAAAAAATTTCTTCGACTTATAACACCTACATGCTTTATCCGATTGTAATGATTTTTTTCACAGAACCTTAATTTTATGAATTAAGATATTCGTGTTAAATTTGAGCATAATCGAAAAATTATTTCTCATGAAAATCGTAATTTTACGGGTTTTTTTCTTTTTTAAAAACAATTCTTTGACTTATAACACCTACATGCTTTATCCTATTGTAATGATTTTTTTACAGAACCTTCATTTCATGAATTAATATATTCGTGTTAAATTTGAGCGCAATCGAATAATTATTTCTTATGAAAATTTGCAATTTTACGATTTTTTTCTTTTTTAAAAAATTACGATTAATTAAAAAATTAAGTTAATTTTTTATTTAATTTAGTTTAATTAAAAAAATGCAGTTAATTTTTTATTTATTGTAATTTAATTTAAAAAAATCTTCGACTAAGTAATGAATTTCTCACAGAACAACAGAAAATCCGCGTAACACATGGCAGCTCAATGCACCATATACGCTCATCCAACAACGCGGCGGGACTTAAGCGTTTTCCTAGTGAAAAACTTAAATTAAATCACATTTATCCTGGTGTAAGGAGGGTCCGTAAGCTAACAGAATACTTCGAAATAGCCCCGCAGGGCGTTTATATTTAAATGTTCTATACTTAAAATTGTAACTAAATTTTGTGTTGCTAAAATAGATTGTGAAAATTGCAAATTCAAACACATTTATTCTGGTGTAAGGAGGTTCCTTGAACGAATAGAATACCCCAAAATAGGTCCGCGGGGCGTTTTTTTTTTAAATCCCCGCTTTGATCAGATTTTGGGTTGTTTTAATAGGTTTTGAGTTGTTAAAATAAGTTTTGTATAAATTTTAAAAAAATATATATTTATTCTGGTGCAAAATTTATAATTTACCCTGAAATTCAGGGTCCCCCCCTCCCGGCGCCCATGGTGAGAGTGTCTGTGTACACCTGCGCTAGCCTCAGTGAGTCCTCCTATTCCAGGCTCACGATCTGATCTCTGTCTGGGAGAACAACTCTTACTTCGCGTCCTTGCTGGAGGGAAAAGCACGGCCTACCACGCAAAGACTCCAAGTGGCGGTGCCAGGAGGCTTCAAGGCTAACGTGCAGCTGTGGCTACCGCCAAGGATGAACTCAAACCTCAAGTACCCTCTACTTGTTGACGTGTTAGTGCCTTCATTTTTAATTTATCGTAGGAAACCTGCCCAGGGTGCAATGCATGCACAATAATTTCAAGTCATAGAAATTAGAATATAATGGCGTTTTCCATTGGCCGCACTCAGGTCGCACTAGTGCGCCCCAGTGTGCACTGGATTGCCACTTGTCTTTTCATTTGTTCAGTTTTGTTATGTTATTCAAATGGAGGTTGACAACAATGACATCTCTGCACTCGCCGAGTGCATGCCAATGGAAAACGCCATAATTAATCAAATGTTTAAAAAAAACATGCCTAAAACTTGTAAAAATACTTCTCTCAGAGTTGAAAAAATTTCAGGGGCTGTGCGCGGTGCGCCCCGGACCCACATTAGCTGGGAGGGGGCTTTCCTCCCAGACCCCTTATTCTACATAGTCATATAACTAGGTATTTTGGGGTTCGGAAAATTTGTGAAGGGATGTCCGAGAGCTGTTTAAAGGACTCGGGACGCCAAAAAAAAACATTTAGTCAAGGGTGCTAGTCTCGGGACCTCCCGAATCTAGCCAACACTGTCGGTAACTTGTTAGTTAGTTAGTTATTAATTAATGTTGTTTTAGGGCACTCAACAGTAGAGTTATCAGTGCCCATTTCAAGTGTATTGGAATCTTCCAAATTTTCTTTTTCCATAATTGTGGATTACCACCATGTTTTCTTCCCTCCAAAGGGAGGAACGTTAGGGAACCCCCCGTTAATGGGAAGGAGTGAGGATGTTGGATAGGATGGGTTTAACTGGGTGGGAACGAAGAAGTGAAAATTGCAGAGAGGGCCGGCAAGTACTGAGAAGAAAAAAGTGAAAGAAGAAAATAAATATGAGTAAGGCTGTGTGTGGATGAAGAAAGGTGTGATAAAAAGTTGCGCAAGACCACTCTCTGCAACACGCACCCCAACCGGCCAGAGCTCGCCCTTAGTTTTGGTAAAAATACACTACTCCCCTACTTACAGGCCAAGCCACGGGAAGGTAGCGAGTTGGACTTTGAAGGCCCAACTTGTTAGTACTTCTAGTTTTGTCTACAACCAAACTATGCACATTAGAACTACCTGGAAACTAATTTATAAACGCACGCCCCTTTTAGAGCAGATATTTAATATTGATCGTAAATCAGAAATAAATGCTGACTTATTAGCCTATTGGTGTTTTTGTCTTTGTGGACAAATTATAATATTTTATTTTCTATTGTTTATTTAATTTTTCTATTTCATTCTTTCGTAATTGTCAATCAGTAAGTATCAACATATTATGTGAATGAAATTGTCTAAGAGACTGAAACATGGTTTAATGAGCATGCCGGCCTCTTCTTAAAAATGTATTTTATAAATCTGCTGTATGTCTCAGCTACGCTGGGCCGGGTTCGGTACAGATATCCGACAGGTTCTTCGTCGACTGGCGGGACTACCTAACGACCAACCTTAGTATCATCTACGCCGTCATCGACGCTCGAGGGTCTTCGTTGAGGGGTGATCGTCTTATGTTTGCCAGTCATCGGAAGTTTGGCACCGTTGAGGTAGAGGATCAGATCAGCGTCACAAAGTAAGTACTCGACAAACATAAATTTCTGAACGAAGAGTATTAATATGGTTTTCGAGCAGTATGCATTTATAATCATGACACTTGAAGAAGTAATATGTTCCAAGTACTGAATGTGGAATTTTGTTTAATAGCCAAAAAGAAGTAAATAAATGTAAATGTACAATGGGCATTGGTTTGTGGCTGGTATCTGCTACAAATCATTATTGATATTCACGAATCTTGTATATTTTGTAATGGCAGATATTTAAACGTTTGCGATGGAGACTTGTAAAATTTTGGGTCGTCATTTTAATTTTAATCCAAATAAATTAGGTAATTGATTTTCTTATCTACATTTTAAAAATTGCACATCATGCCCCGATACAATGTTCAATATACCTGCTCTACGAGTACTCGTTCCCTAAGGCGCACGTCAACTCTCTTTTTGCTTACTTATTAGCTCCTGATACAATGCTACATAATATATGAACACCAATCACTGCTATCGGAGGGTGGAGCTACGGTGGGTAATTCACGTTTACGTCAACTAACCTCCTACTTTCTGATTAGCTCCTGATACAATGTCACAATTATATCTGCACATTAAATACTCATTCTTAAACTCAGGACGCACGGCTATCTGGGGGTGCAGCTACGGTGGGTTACATCACGTTCACGTCAACTTATCTCCTCACTGCTGATTAGCTCCTGATACAATGTTACAGATATCTGCACACCAAAATCTCATTCCCAGACCCGAACTCAAAGCTATCTGGGGTGGGGGCTCGGTGGGTTTTACTTTCTTTTTCGTCAACTTATTCTCACTGCTGATTAGCTCCTGATACAATGTTTCAGATATCGCACCCCAAATACTCTTCCTAACGCCAACCGAAGCTATCTGGGAGTGGAGCTACGGGGGTTTTAATCACTTCACGAAAACTTACTCCTCATGCTGATTAGCTCCTGATACAATGTTACAGATATCTGCACACCAAATACTCATTCCTAGACAAAGGACGCAGGGAATCGGGGGCTGGAACTACGGGGGGAAACAGCACGTCAAGGTTTTGGGAACGACACTGCGGAGTTTTAAAGTGGGCTTGCCGTCGCCCTGTTACCGACTGGAAGTATTTAGAAATCTCCACTCTATTTCACGGGTTTCAGTCCATGTTGGTGTTGGTTTTTTTGTATATCGTAGTATTATGTGTTTCCTCAGCTTCCTATACACGGGCGGAGGGTGGGACTGCCAACCCCAGAAGACAACCTACTCGGAACCAGGGGGCAAATGTCAACGACAACTAGAAAACCTCGCTCAAGAAACTCTTCTGACCCCTGGGACGTTTGACAACATTGCTCTCTATCAAAAAACATTGATCTTTGCTAGGGCTCTGGAACAACGCAAGATTTTGTTCCAGCAAATGGTATGACCAAGATATCTTGTGCATAATGCTCATTGTTTGTTCTAGCAGTTCTAATGTTTCATGAAATTGTTTTGCAAGAAGTATCCTTATCAATAAAAACACAGTCTTATGAATTTACGCTTTTGAATCTAATACATCAAGCTAACTTAGTCTTATGTCTCAATTTCATTTATCGGGAAACACTCCCGTAGATGTAATAGATTTTATGTAAATCAATCCAGACATTAAAAATATAAATACATAAAAATAAAAAAATAAAAAATAATGAAAATATAAACCCTCGTTCATACCTGCGTAAGGTAATGACATTCTGAATCGTGTTTAGATGGTCAGTTCAAAGGCAGCAGAATCGTTGCAGTACTGTTCCAATCTATTCAGAGCTAAAAATGCACCAAACAATCCAGATATTATGAAGTTTACCGTCCCGGTAGCTTAGGAGTAAAGCACTTGACCGGCAATCGGGAGACCGGTGTTCGATACCCCACTGGGATGGATTTTTTAATTTATGGATTGATTTACATATTAGTCTTATGCTTATCATAAAATCTGAGTTTTTAAATCTCTGTTGCCGTAGCACTTAGTAAGTTGTATTCGAGATCTCGTTTCTCAAGGGTATTGCAATATGCTGGGGCACATTTCACTCCGAATAAAGTGTAAGTAACCTATCCTCTAGTTCTAGTAATCAATCTTGTTCTGTGTTCTGTTGTCTTTCAACAGAGCTACACCGACGAAGACCATGGGCGCCGGCGTTACTCACCATCTCCATTCAACGATGATCCAATTCCTGCACCAGTGTTTTAAATCTGATGAATAACGTCAATGGCTTCAATCCAGCTTCTTTAATGACACGAACTAGTGAAATTAACCCATGCCTTAGGATAAACTGATATGTTGCCCGTGTGAGTGCTTAAGGATCTTGGATAATCAAAGACAATCAAGAGTACGGGCTACCCAAAATGGGGAGCAAAGCTTGCTCCAGCCCCAGGGTCACCAAAAATATTCTTCGTCATCCTTGTTAAAGAGCAATTTTAAATATCACGAGTGTCAATCAATGGTCATGTTCGGTTTTTATCGTGAGACGTGACACACGCATAGACGGACGCACAAAAAAGAATTCAAGAGCTTTGTTGCCTAAATGTGTGAGCAACTATTTCAAATACATATAGTATTTGATTATCATTCTCCAGTTGAAATGAAAACGAGAACGTTCTTTTGACAGCTACGGGGTTTTGTCATATGACTTTAAAACACCTTATGGTGTAAAAAACTCATAAAGGCCATCTTAAACTTCTTACAACTTGAATTTTTTTTTTAACGTTAAAAACACAAATTTTAAATATTTAAAAAAAAGAAAAAAATAACAATTTTGTTAAATTAAAAAAATTGCATTTTGGGGTTCCCCAAAAAAAAGGGGGAAGCGGAAATTTTTAAAAAACCCCGAAATCGTTTCACCATTTGGGGTTGCCCAAAAATTGTGAAAAAATTTTAATTTTGTTTTTTGTTTAAATTAAATGAAAAAAATTTTTCCCCCATTTTTCCCCCCCCCTAAAAGCTCTGATTTTTTTTGGGAGGGATAAATTTTTGAAAACCTTAATAGAAGTTATTTTGTTTTAATTTTTTGCATTTGTTTTCAAAAAAACAAGTAAAAGCGAAAAAATTTCGGGCGCAAAAATACATTAACCCCTGGGGAGCTTGCTAAATAATTATTTTTTTTATTTCTAAAAGTAAAAATGAAAATGACTATTTGAAAGGGAAAAAGTGTGGTTTTTAAAAATCCCTTATCAAAATTTTTTGACCTTTTCCAGTGCAGCCCCACAAAATAACAAAAAACCATGGACGCGAACATTCGGGGGGCATTAAAAAAACTTAGAAACAAAGGGGGTACAAAGGGTTTTAAAAGGGGGAACCTTTGGGGATTTCTAAATTTTTAAAAATCAAAACCCCAACTCCAAACAATAAAAAAAAATACCCGTTTTACTAAACTTTTTGGGGCAAAAACGAAAACCCCAAAAATTAAAAAATTTGGATTGTCAAAAAACCCCAAAATCAAAAAAACAAAAACTAAAAAAAAAATGTTTACTTCCAAAATTGAAAAAAATTTCCAAAAAAAACCCCTTTTTTGGATTTTAAAAAAACTAATCGGAATCCAAAGGAAATTGGTTCTCAAAAGGAAAAAGGGGCCCCCTTTTTTTGGAGAAAAAATTTTAAAAAAAAAAGGCCCAAATCTTCTTTGACCAATTGATAAAAAATTCCTTTCAAGTTTCTTGTGAAGAAGTGAAAGATAGCCTTGGCAAACTTGTTATGGAAATCGCCTGGGCCAGACCAAATCCCGGTAAATGTATAAAACACTGTGAAATGCTTTATCTATTCACTTTCAAAAATATTTAACTGTGCTTTAAATGAAGGAAGTTTCCCTCACGATGGAAACATGCTAACGTTACCCCGTTTTAAAGGAAAGGAAGAAAAAAACCAGTGATAATTACCGGCTATTTCTTTATTAGCCAATTTTAAAAAGTTTTTAAAGGTCTCTTTTTCTAAAAGATTAAAAATCTGGGGCCCAGACTACATATCACCAAGTCAGCAGGGTTTTATGAAAGAAAATCAACTGTTAAAATCTTCAAATTCCCCCACGATATGCAACGTCCCAACTCGGGTTCAAGTTGATGCTGTCTACACGGATTTCAGAAAAGTTTTTTTGACAGTGTTGATCACGATCTTCTCCTTTTAAAATTTTAAAATCCTAGGGAATTACCGGTAAAATTCATCAATTAATTGAAAGTCCCTTTGGACGAACTCATAGTTGTCTTGATACAAAAGATCACTTCTGAAATGAAACATCGGAGTGCCGAAAGGTTCAATTTTGGGCCCACTACTCTTTACCCTTTGTGAATGCAACCGTCTTTTTATGTACAAGCTGTCTAATTTTTTGCTGATATTTTAAAGATATATCCCAATAAAAGAGATGCTGCCCGTGCACCTGCAGTCAGATCGGACGCGTTTGCAAATGGTGCAAACATGGAACAAAATTTAATGTACAAAATGTGCAGTCATTCGTTTACAACAAAAACAAAACATTTTAAATTTCATATTACAGTCTAAATGATCAGATTTTGGAAAGAGCACGAAAGTAAAGGGATTTAAGGTGCATCATATCTCATGATCTTTCATTCTCAAATCACCTTTCTAAATTATTCCGAAAATCATTTGATTGCTTGGTTTCTTAAAACGAAAATGCTCTAAAGAATTCTCCAAACCATATGCGAAAATTGCCCCTCTCTTGTTAGGCCCTCATTTGATTATCAGCTCTATTTGGAAAACCCCCTTTAAAACACCAAATTTATAATGTAAAAGGGTCCAAAATGTTTCTAAAACTCAAAGTATAAAAAGTAACATTTTGTATCATAGAGAGTTATGCAAACTTTGTAAAAATGCTAAACCCAAAGAATTAAAAAAGAAGGAACTTTCCGACATGGTTTTCCTTTTCAAAAATTTTAAATAATTTAACAAACCTAGTTTAATTCTTTGGGGAAATTAAATTTCATATACCTCCCAAAATACACGCCTTCACAAAACTTTTCAACCACCCTAAATCACCGACCTCCAAAAATTCAGCTAACAGATTTCAGCATTCTTTTAAAATGTTTTAAAACCCCTGAAGAACAGACATTGATCTCTACTCTCAAAAAATTTTTAAATTTTAAAACGTTCACTCAAGCATTAGGGTATTAACGTAATTTTTCACAGCTTATTCCATTAGTATCTTCTTTATTTAAAAAATTTTTTTCTATTTTTTTTTCAAAATATCTCTAATTCATTTTTAATGTAATAATTTTGATAGTTTCACATTTAAATTGATAATTTCCAGTTTTAATGAGTTAAATTTTTATTTTGTGTTGTATATTTTAATTCTATTAGTATGTTTTCTATCCTTAGGTAAGTATGATTTTCACTTGTGGAGTTTTGTACTCTGTTTTGATATTCATCTGATAAAAAAATATCATCCCTAGACCAACTTTTTAAAACTAATTTATTTATTTCAAGCTGATTTATTTATAGTTTAAAAAGTACATCAAATTCAAAGAAAAAATGCCGTTAAGAGTGTTCACGAGACAAACATGTACACGCCACGCTCGTAAGCACTCAAAATTATTTTTCAAAGCTCTGGGGAAAATTGAAACGACATACGTGAATTCAAAAATCAAGACACAGATATGTTTATGCAGAACAAATACAACAAAAAGAAATTTGGGGTATGTAATAAACCCAACTACCGCCATGGTTAGCTAAAGTCGACGCAACCGTATAAAAAGAGGTTTTCCCTTTTGGTTGACTTTACGCTTAACAATTGGGAAAGTAGGGGTTTATTACATAAAACTATTTTCTTTGTTTTTATGTTCTTTGCATAAAAAAAATTTTTGTCTTTTGCATTTATGAATTCACGTATGTCTTTCAAATTTTTCTCCAGAGGTTTTTTACTTTTTTAATTTAGTGCTTACGGGATTCAAAGGGCATTTGTGACCGATGAGATTTGTTGTAAGTTTATTGGTTCTTTACTTTAACCCCATGTTATTGTTTCAATACCTCAATTTCATTTCATTCGACGACGGACGACTGTGAGAAACTAGGGCGCTTCAACCGGTTAGGTCATTTTGGGCCGCCTGTGATAATAAAATTTCATTCGAAACAGGTCTGTGCATATCGTATAGATTAAAGGGAGTCCACTATACACACATTTGCTGTCAACATTTGTATGTATTGTACGAGTCAATGATAATTGATAACAATGTAATTAAAGAAATGCATTTAGTGTTTTAACCTCTCTTTTTGGCTTTTCAGCCTTCCTAGCTCCTTTCGGTCAAAGATAATGATAAAAAGTACCACAATTCAAGAGAATTCAGAGTATCACCCCATTGGTACTTTTTTTTTCTGAAAAAGTCTGCAACCCAACCAAAGGTGGCATCAAGATACATAATTAAATAATTTTCAGTAGCTGAAATAAGACAAATGTGACGCATAATGAACTGCTAAGGGATCAATTAGTGAGATCCGCAAATATGTTTTATTATTATGAGATTCGTTTTATAAACTGTAAATTTTGGGTTATATTGAGTACATCTCGCGTTTTTGGCGGTTTATCAATCTAAACACAAAATTGAGGACACACGGTATAAACAGTTTTCTTTTTGAAAAAAGGAACATACAAAAATGTCAAAATTAAAGCAAATTTTCATATTTTTAATTAAATTTATCATTATATCTGAATATTTTAAAGGCAGAGGTCTCAACTAAGGAATTTCGTTTTTATAGTTTGGAAAATTATGGTGTTTGGCGGTAATTCATTTTAAATATTCAGGATCAAAATTGATCAGTTAATCCACATTTTGTGAAATAATGAAAATCTAAGACCTTTCGCCTTTTGGCGGTACATGCGAATTTCATTATCGGTTCAAGGACACGTTGGAACTCCTTCAAGTTCAAAAAGGGTTTCATTATTAATTTTTATATTGTAATCATTGTTGCAGTATGCCTCAAATCTTCCACTGTGTGATTATATAATTATTTTCAAAATAGTTGCAAGCTATAGCCCTACAATCAACAACTGCAACAAGAACGAAAATGACAACGGCGACGACAAACAAAACTACATCTTGTTAATGTTTACTCTCGTACTTCCAAAAAGATTACCAGTAAAAAAAAGATAATATTAATTTTATTTACTCTTGTTACCAACGCAAGCCGGGTCAGGGGGGGGCTAACCACCCGTTTTTTTTTGCCACACAGAGTTTATTAACTTCGGCTTGCCAGGCCTGTCATGTCCTATAATTATCCTTCAATTTAATCCTATTATTTCTTGCTTCTTACCACCAGCTCACTCCATTTCATTCTGTACAGAAGATTAGTTTAAAAAAAAAAAATTGACAAAATTGAAACGAGGCAGAATAGAAATAAAAAAATAATGTTGGAATGTGTTTTTATTTTATTTTTATTTTATTTATTTTTATTCTGTTCAGTTGAAAAACTGATTTACAAAGGAGGACAAAAATTACTATTTCAGTCTTACTGTAATTTTACAAGCCTGTTATTTTAATTTATCTGATATATCTTTCCATTTATTTGCCCTTTCACTGTATGTATGTAACCACATTTTACATCATAATTTTAAGTTATCAATGTACTAATCTATAACAGTGTATTAAATAAATAAATTTCAAGCACTGCCTCCTGGTTGTAATATCTAGAAGGCAGTGTGCTCAAGCAGATGGCAGTGTATACAAATCTGTTTTGTTTAATTTTTTGTGCCAAACAACTGTCAAATAACGTGTTTTTTTTTACGTCGAAGTGCGTAATTATCTTAATATTTTGTTGTAAGTATAATAATAAAATTATAAAGTTGCCATGTTTTGACAAAAAGTGTATTTAGCTGTTTTAAAATGGGCAATACTTAACAAAACTCAAGGTGCCAAATTGTAACAGTGGTCTACGCACAAGTGCCTGAAAACACAGCAGGCTTCACCAATGCGAAGTGTTCCACCACTGCTTTGGATTCTCGTGTTGTGAAAAAGTAGTTGCTTGAAGCGTTGTGCGCCTTTTCTACTGCTTCGTTAGCTAAACCTAGTCTAAAATAACGATCTACTCTTTGGCAAGGTTTGAGATGATGATTATTCTAATCACACACATGCGGTAAAGTATCTCATTTAGTTGTCGATTGTGACAGACGTCCTTCCCATTACAATGGACATATAGACGCAGTTCAACCTGTTACAATAGTCGAGGCACACCATGAGTTGCCTAGCTCTCATGTAAAAACCTTCCTATTAGGGTATATCTTTCTCCCTACCTGAATTTTTAATGCTGATGTCAATCGTGAGTGAATTTCGCCAACCGGTAAGTATAATTTCCAAATTGATAGTTTGGTTGGCCATTATTCTTTTCACAGCGAAAGCGTTGGTAGGGTTAGTTCTGTGCCATTTTCATTCAAGCCTCTTATTAAAAAACAGTTCTTTATTATTGTTTATCCTTGTTTGTTACATTTTACAACAAGAAATGGCGTCGATGCTCGAAAAATATCCTGCTAAAACACTCAAAATCCAGGGAAATCTCGTGCCACGAAGAGCCTTGCTGAAGCACGTGAATCTAACTAATTTGGTACATGTAGTTGGTTCTCCCATAAGTGCTCCCTGCACAGGGAAGGGAAATGCCTCACTGGGCAGTCTTTAAGGGCGGGTGGCAGGTCGTTCCATGGGTTAACAACCCGGAAAGAAAAAGTACGTCGGCCGAGCACTCCTTTTGCCGGAGTGGGTTGGAGGCAGGGGTGCCTACTATCCACGCGGCCCTTGATGATGCGCGCGCGGGACTTCAAAATCAGTGGCACCGCTGAGACATCTTTTAAAAAACACCAGGTCTGTGTACTGCAGGTGCATGGCCATTGCAATAACCTGCTTCTGGTCACAGGGTGGGGGGAAGGTTACGGTCATGTATGAATGCAGCGCCCTGTGAGTGACTTGACAAGAAATACATATTTTCAATCTAAACCGATCTTTTATTTTGCAGAAGTGTTGTGTCCTTGATGTCGGATAAACTCTTTGCGTCATGTCGACAGTGAGCCCCCCTGTAGAGGACTACATAGGCGACGGCCTATCCTCTATAAACCTGTGCCGAGACAACGCCTTCCTGCTGCTCAACCAGGCACGGCTGCTGAAGAAACACCTGCTGGTGTCGCATTGCCTCAAGTTCATAGACAAGTACTCCGACGAGACCATCTCGGCTGAAGGCTTCACCGACATTGACCTTAGCACCCTGCTCGTGGTCCTAGGGAGAGACACACTCAGAGTGAGAGAAGCCAAGCTCTTTGAAGCCACTGTTCGGTACGTTGCTGCTACTCCAGTGTTCACTGTTCAGTACTTTGACTTCAATTTGAATTTGATTATCAAAAGTTAGATATCCCTTCTCATATTACGAACACATAGGCCTAAGTTACTCCTATTCTCTACTTAACTTTACCTATCTGTAAAACTACAGTTACAATGCAAAAAAGGAAGTAAACTTTATGGGACAAACCAAACTATGCTTGTGTTTAGGTCCTAGATTCTTTTACTTAACGTGCACTAGCGTGTATCTTACATTTTAACACTGATCTAAGAAATATAGGCCCTACTATTTTGGCATGCACGAAGAAATATTATTCTTGATTGTGACCCTACATTTATAGTTTGAAAACAAGCTTTTAATAGGAAACGTAGGCTGGTAATATTGGTTCATTATTAAATGAAGAAGCTGGTGTCCATGATCATGAAAAATGGTCTGAGAAGCCATAGGCCAGGCTATGCAGATGTCAAACTTATAAAATTGACTTTATTCAATTAGCCGTCCTCACAGTGAAACTCTTCATTTAAACATTTAGTATCGGCACAGCCGTACCGCCCGTCCGCCTTCATATTATCATATGCCCACAATTGATATTAATTATGCTTTCAAGTTAACCAGTCGAGGTAGAACTCCTGTTCCTTCCGATAGAGTTCTTCTATATAAATGGGTAGCTATGGATTAAATTAATATGTGTGGTTCTTGCCAACCTGCCCCTTCACCTTCAGATGGAGTATAGCCGAATGCCTGAGACAGCGTCTACCCCTTACACCGGCGAACCAGCGCTCCGTGCTAGGCCGGGCCGTGAGTCTCATCCGCTTCCCCCTGATGTCGGTAGTGGAGTTCGCTGCTGGACCGGCCCAGTCTGGTCCTCCTCAACGACCGCGAGGTGTGTCACTGTTCCTCTACTTCATCGTCAACGTGAGACGAAGCCGACCGAGGGATTCCGGGTTGCCTCGTCTATTGCACGAACACGAGGTTCAGGCAGATCGAGAGTAGATGGGGGTACAACGTGCCACCGATCGCATTAGGTGAGTCCGTAGGATTGTTTGTTAAGTCCACTCTTTTTTGAAACCTCAACTATTTCCGTAAGTTGAAAGAAAAGCTATCTTTGACTACCAACTCCACATCCACCCTTTTTCTTGTAAAAATTTAGTGGTCTGGTTGAACAACACAGGTGATATCATCTGAGACGGCCTTACTTTTGGACAGGATGCTACACCAGCTCCTAGAAGTCAAGCAACTTACTTCCACAACATGACAACCCGAACCGTAGT